>CP092097.1:3082500-3157500 GCA_029203775.1 Neoneuromus ignobilis
CAATACGTAATATCTTTTTTGGAAGAAAATAAAATATCTCTATTTATAAAAATATGTAGGCAGTGCAGAAATAATGAGATACGCGTGGAATTATTGTACTTGAACAGCAAATTTATTAATTATTATTACTGAGAATTACACAAATAATTAAGCTTTATTATCTGGAAAAATGTCTCGAATCTTGAATAACAATTCAAAGAATTCTTTTTTTAAATACAATTTGTATACGATCAACAATTTCCTTCGTAATTTTGTACATTACATATTTCATATATTAGTTGGACACTTTTCACATACATAATCAATCAATCAATCAATCAATCAATATATATATATATATATATATATATATATATATATATATATACAGAGTGTACATAAACTTTCGTATACAATTATTATACCTCTACGTTAAGTCTAACTGCATTATCTCATAGCTTTCAATCCCTATATGTGTATGTATGTATGTACGTGTTTGTGTGATGTGTGTGGTTGAGTGTGTAATGTAGTTAACTTTCCACGCACGTACAGGGTGCTGTGGTCAAGCGGTAGCCAGGAACTAACCCCTGTAGCATTCGGTCATCTACTGTGGGTTCAACAGAACGTCTTTAATTTATAGTTATTGCGGATACCGCTTAATGTTAACGTACAGATTGTTATCTTTCGCTTTATACGATCAAGCCCATTATCAAACACACAACATATATATATATATATATATATATATATATATATATATATATATATATATCAGATTTATATAATACAATCAAATTAAAAATTCGATATAGTAACCAGTAAAAAAATATGACAGAGTGTTATAAAATTCTATTTCTAAATATATTGCCAGTAGCTAAAAACCCTAATGAAATTTTAAACAACACAACACATATTTGAATTGTATGAAACTTTTGGTAGAAAAATATACGAAATTATTCATAAAGATTTTTATACTAAACAATATATTTGATTTTGATACTAAACAAAATATATTTTATTTCACAAGTGAAACACATTAAAACAATTGTCCCTACTACTCTCGAGATTGATATAGATAACAATTTGAAAACATTCCAACAAATAGATAACACAACAACCTTACACAAGGATATTTGTTGCGATTTGATTGCTCGTTATGAGGCTCAGAAAAAAAGCTTTTTATCTCCTACTGTAACCAACTATAAGAAAAATTCATTATTTTATATTTTAGAAAGTACGTTAAATGGAATGATGTTTTATATTAGTAGAAATAAATATATATAAATATATATATAAATATATATATATATATATATATATATATATATATATAGAGAGAGAGAGAGAGAGAGACAGAGAGAGAGAGAAACTAATGCAAACTGATTAATAAAAACTAACAGTTAAATCATAATGATGTCATTTTATCTCAATATTAAATTCAGATAATAAGAGACACAAAATTCATAAACATACAATTCAAAATAATATTTTGAACGGCGAGGGTACATTTTTATTAACTGTACCAAATGTCACAACATCATATTCGTGTTTTCAATAAAGTAAAAAAAGTATATATATATATATATATATATATATATATATATATATATATGTATAAAAATAAATAGAAACAATAAATTTCACTACAGTGGACATGCTATAGCTAGCAGACTGTCAGGCTCGTTTGACCCTTGGCCAACGCAAAAGCTGACCGTTGCGGCCCACACAGAATACTGAACAAGTACTGGACCTTCAGACAAAATCACTAAGAGAAATCATCAACGTTAGAGAACGCGGTTTAACTTAGGCACATATAAGCATACAAATACACATATACACACATGCACACATATACATCTATGTATAATATGAAACAGCCAATTCGTCAGGTGATAAACTACCCTCGGGCAATAGTGTAATGGACAAAACTCTAATAGCACTTCAAAATGAGCTTTTATATACACAGATACATATACATTATATATATTATTCAGAAATAAAAATCCCTTAAAATCCCTAATCTATATAAAATATTCTTTATTCGTTATATTTTAATAAATAAAACGATGAATGTTATTACAATTATATGGTATATAGCATGAAAATTATTTATTAATGATGTAAAATAAAAATTCAAAAAGTATTCAATTTGATTTAAATAGAAGCGAAAAATGTTTTACGCTAAATATTTCATAGATATATTTAATATAAAATAAATATCCGTTCATTATAAAATCGAAAGAAAATATTCGTAACATATATCATCTAATGAATTATGATAAACTTGTTAAAGAAGTTGATAAACGAAGTAATAAATCTAAACGTATTCTGTATTCGTAGCACATAAAAGATTTAAGATTTGCCGTATTTGCGTCAGCTGTCATCAGTGTTTTAAAAAAGAAGAATATAGGACGCAAGGAAATACATTAAATCCTTAATTTTAACATTTATACATACATAGTGCAGACTTGGCAGTATTTATAATAATCATCTTAATATTTGTCGATTTATTTTTATTTTTAATAAAATCGGAATTGTTTTTCGTACGAGTTTATTAACGATTTTATATTTTAATAAACATTTTTTGTATGTATTAATACATTTTCTAATGGAAATGTAACAATGTTTTTAATAAATCAATAAATATATCAAAATTTCATTGTACCCTAAGAAAAGTAAAAATGTAATAACGTTAAACGTATAGAACATAAGTTCAAAAACGAGGTCAGATCAGGTAAACATTGTTAAAATTCAAATCAGTCGGAAAACAATCTCGAGAAACATACGAAATGAATTACAGTATCCCAACAAACAATTTACAAAATGGTGTATTAGTTCAATTACTTCGAATAATCTTTACATTTTGTTTATTTGAACATCGAAGCAGCCGAAATAAAAACTTTCTGCTTCAATGTAATACCGTATAAAATAAAAACGACGTAACATAAAAATATATATACGCTATAAAAGTAAACGTTTATATTATTTTATTACTACACTCCTAGACAAATTTCATTCATAACAACAAAGATCAAATAAATCTCACAACGACATATGTTTATTTTGTTCCAAGTAAAGTGATTATAAATTTTGTACAACTTCTGGATATTTGTCTACGACTGTATTATTAAGAACGTTTTATATTATCTCAGAAATGCAGATACAATTCACTTGAAATCATTTATTCATGAACAAATAACAAACACCAAATGTGGCTGCTACAAATGAGAAACTGATTTTACTTATCTCGAATTTATTTCATTAATTCAAACATAACAGAGAATTAATTGAACGCGTGACATTTAGAAACGAGACTTTTTTATATTGTCAATTATTTATTTAATATTCCAGATAATAAAACGTTTTATATATATATATATATATATATATATATATATATATATATATATATATATATATATATATAATGAATATAACTAAAAGATAAACGTATCAAGTACTTTTGATTTTTTTAAATGAAAACCAATAAGTTTATGAATTGAAATCGTAACTAAAAATCAATTCACACGTATTATTTTTAAAAAAACTCGATATATATTAACTTTTGAAATTTGATCAGAATCTGTTTTTGTTTCACATAATAAAAACGATGTCAGAAAAAATTATTAGATAAAAAAATAGAATCTTTTTTAAAAGATACACTTACTAATTGAAAACCAAACAAGAGAATAACCAAACGATGAATTAAAATTCCAAGCGTTTCTTACAAATTAAAAAATCGATCCATCTCACAAAAACAACCAAGAGTGTATTATTTTTAAACAGAATTTCAAGGATCGTCGACTTTAACTTACATAATATACTTTTGAATTTCATGAATTTCAAAAAGAATACAAGTGACGATATTTGAAAATAATGTGCGTTTCTTTTAATTGCTATACACTGACAATAATTATCATTTATAACAATATATATGGTTGATTATAAATTACTTACAGTTTGTGTTTGATGAACTTGTAATTCCAATTGTTGAAATCAAAAGTACTGCAACAAGCGTAGTCGTCAAATAATTCTGACAATGTTTTTGATGAGTTGTTCTTTTAGTACTATTCATTTTGTCACATATATTTTAATTGAATCGAATCGTTTATTTATTAAGCACTATTCATTTAAAATTCTTGCACTTCATTGAACTGATCAGCAAATTTATATTATCTGTTTGCGAACAATATACACTGTTACATTTGTTAGGACACAATAATTTAATTTATCGTTTAATTTTATAAAAAAAATAATATTTAGTAAGTTTTATTTATTAATAGATAAATATGAATAAGATTTAGATATATATTTATATATATTATATGTATAGAAATGTATACATATTTCTTTGAAAAAATGTTATATTTTTTGATTAATTAACAGATAATTTATCTAATTCAACATTTATTTACTAAGTTTTTTAATAGACTTTTCGAAATATCAATGAGTAACACTGTAGTATTTTATTTAAATATTACTTTTATATATGTATATACACATATACATATACTTATATGTATATATGTATATACAATAGAAATTATACGAATATACTCAATTATAGATTTAATTTATAAGAATTTTAGACAATTTCAAGAAGGCAATTATGAAAATACCTTTTTTTGTACTTGACTTCTTCAGAGCATCAATTATCAATATATTTTTTACAATTTAATATGATTAATTTGATAATTTGTTTACTTTTTTAAATCCACACACTGTTTACACAATGTTCATTCTTCTAATCTGAAACAATAAAAAATTTGTACTTAACTTTACACAACAATAGTACGAAACATTAAGTAGAATAAGCAACAAAATAATTTTTTTTTTTTAAAATGTGGAAAAAAATCTATTCTAAATAGTGATACACAATAATAAAGAACAATATACGTAGTGAATAAAATACATCAAAAAATAATTGTAACAAAAAGACATGCAGTTGGTAAATGATTGCGAACAAATATATATATATATATATATATATATATATATATATATATATATATATATAAAAGTATTAAAAATTAAATATTTCCTTAATACGGTACTATTTCATGTGTATTTCCATTCTCTCTGCATCTCTTAAAAACACCATATCTCTTCCCAGTCGTTTACTGTCAAACCCCCAATGATCTATCTGACTTGGGGCTATATATCACGTATATATTATGATTCTTCTGTATATATGTGTGTATATATATATATATATATGTACATATGTGTATGTATGAACGTATGTATGAAAATAAAAGAATATAAGACAGAACCCATAACGCGTTTTATATATGTACGCTATTCATAAGGTACAATTTATCAGCAATTGTTTAGATCTCGTATTATATCCGGTAAATGCAGTATATATTGATAAGTTGATCGAATAGGAATAAAGAGTAAAAAAAATTATATTGGATTTAGTTTGATGAAATCTTTGTTCATTTCTTGTTTGATTTTACCTACCGATAATTTTTACGGCAGATGAATTACATACTCGTTTTTGAACACAAATCAATAGATTTATATCAAATTATATTTATTCAAATCAAGTCGATATACAATTTATTTTTATTACATATATTGTATATATAGGGTCATCCAAATATAATGTCTAGATTTGTATTTTATTCAAAAGAAACATGTGTACAGTTTCTTTTTAATAAAACACAAATCTAGACGTTACATTTGGATGATCCTATATATGTATATAAATCGTATAATCAAAAATGAGTTCATAATATTAAAAATATAACCCAACATGAATAGCATTAATAAGATTAAAGTACTCATACTAGATGTAAAATTCGATCAAACAAATTAAAAATATTATTCAAAATGATAGATAACAAGTTATGTATAGCGAAAAAATAAATGAAATTACAATTCGACTTAATTTTTTGTACATTTGATGTTATATTACAATATCATATCTTTGTTCACTTTTTACAAGATTTACATTTCTTAAAACTTGTTCACAACGCCCACTTTATCACTCAACGACAGAAGTAGTAGGTTGCTTTTAGTAGAAATTTTTAATTCGGCAAACAGACAACTTTGAATTCAAAAGAAACAAACATGCGATTTTAATTTAAGGAATCAATAATGACTTTCGTAACTGGATACAAACTAATCTCGTTTCCAATGAAAATACATTTGTAGAGAAAAGTGTACTTTATTTCTTAGAAAAAAATAAACATCTTTATAAAGTTAATTAAATTTATTCATTGGATGTTACGAAAATATTTTAGAAAACTACAACCGTCTAGTTCAATTTTTAAATGAAAATTCATCATTTAAGATATCCATTTTATATATACACTAATAAATTTGAAAAATATCTTTTGTAACATATTTTCAATTGAAATTTAATTATTAAAATTATTGATTAAAATTTGGTATTAATGTCTAGATAATATTTAATTTTGAAATCAATTATTTTTTATATATATATATATATATATTGAACTTAAACAAGTTCCCATAATTTTCATAGTAAAAATCTTTAAAATATATAAATAAACATACTCGTCGAGCACACAAGGTTATATAAACGGAGAATTGGAAATTAAGACGTTTTCAGTAAAAGTGATAATTTACTTTTAATGAAAAACAAAGTCAATTTCTATTAGCTTACAGAATAATTTAAAATTTGTTTGAGTTCGTATGAGAGTATATAAATAAAACGAATAAAACGGAAACAGTCCTAAGGGCTCATTTGTTCCTACAATAAAACAAACTAAATTATATATTTTCTGTTCAGAATAGTATTTAACATAGTCAAATCTTGAATTTGGAATGGATAGAAACATCAAATGAAGAAATGATGAAAAGTCGTTTTCATAAATTGACAACGAACGATACATAAAACATATTTGTATAGAAAATTGGGATGAGCAGGGAAGAAGTTTTATCGAACTTGAAACATTTCTTTTTTTTATAATCGAGTTATTTTTAAAACAATTTCTTTTCTTTACACAAAATGGATTTTTTCGATTCTCTCTCTCACACACGCATATATATATATATATAATAACATAGCTGAACAAAATATTTTTATAAATTATTATAGTTGATTATTTGATAATCGTTTTTGAACATATATGATAATTATCATCAAACTTTGTTGAATAAATCGCAACGTTTTAATTTAAACACAACACGAAGAAAATTATTTTCAGTGAATTTGTATTTTCTATTCGATAGACAAGCAAGAAGTTTGATTTCGAAACTCCTATTGAGTTTTCATCTAAACAGATGTGTCAGAGGGTTCTTGACTGTCCTGAAACTTTACATAGACTTTTCCTCGTAGGCAATAATACAAACTACAGAAAAGGTTCAATGGATTTCAAATATTACACAGTATTGTTTTATATGACAATCATCAGAATTATTTGTAATTTGAATATTAAAAATGTACAACACTAATATATGTGTGTATGTAAAATATTCAATTAAATCCTCTCAATGTAACAAAAATTAAATATTCAAGTAAAAATCGTTTTATTCTTGTTAAAAAAAGAAAATATGAAAGTAAAGGATTCTGATAACAAGAATGTCGATAATAATTATATACGAAGTTGATTGGTGAATGAATTGAGGTCACGAGAAGTGTCTACAAGTTTTACGTCTACTACAGAATGAGTTGAAATTGTTTCTACTGAACGCATCTGCGTTAACCGCACGTGCGGTGGCTTTACAGTTGGTCAATTTTGAAATTGTTTTCCGCATCTCCAGCACCGGCGTCGATTTTTTCTACCTCGTTTGAGTTCGCGTTCATACTTACGTGAACGCTTAACTACTGTGGTTTTTAAGGCACGCCGCGATTGGAACTTCGAACCAAACGCAAGTCAAGCCTGAAACTCGATGATGTATTATATCTTAATTTAGTGATCGAATGTGATATTTTTTATGTTTTACGGCAGTTCGGAACATACACTCAACTAAGTTCAAATTACGTGTTATTCTTCCACAAATGATTCACTTGTGTAATATAGTCTTAATTAAATGTCGAATGAATAATAATAAAATCAGCTTAATGGTCATAAAATTTGATTTGCATGCTTGAAATAAACTCTAAAATTAAATCGATTTATATACTAACCTAATTTTTGTTAGAAGTGAATACGAACAGAAAAATATTCAAACTATATTATTAAAAAATCCCACAGTAATATAATAAACAAATAATAATAATAATATACTCATTTAAACAAACAAAACCGATGAAATTGGTTGCAATTTGAATATATCGAAGTGTTGGATATATTCCAATTGCAACCATCTCGATAAATATACATATTTTAAAATTTAATATTAGATCATTAAATATAAAATGTCCGATTTCCTCAAGTACTAAATTTGACAATCGATGTCTTTAATATTTCACTTTGACAGTTCTTGTTGTTTTTTGTTTTCTTATTATTGTGTAGAAAAATCCTGACTTTCTCAAAGTCTGTTTAGTGATCCAGCACTGGTATTATCCACTACTGCTTCATGAAACCTAGTCAAGCGATTACAGCGGATGTTTACTGTAAATAATTAGACGAAATGGTGAAGGTGCTTACGATTAAACAATCGAGATTGGTCAATAGAGAGAGTCCAATCCTCTTGCTAGACAATGCTCGATCACATGTCGTACAAACAACGCTGTTCAAAATACAGGAACTAGACTTGGAAACTCTCTGTCACGCACCGTATTCATCAGACCTTACTACCACTTCTTGCAAGGAAAAATATTCAATTCTCAACAAGTTGTATAGAATGCATTTAGAAATTTCATCATCTTTCTTTCTTAAGGCTTCTTCGCTCCTGGCATAAACAAGCTACTGTTAGATGAAACTGTGTTGGTAGTTCTAGCGCATACTTTGATTTTGTACTGCTTCTTGTTTGTTGCACAATATACCAAACATTTGATTCGAAATCTGATATTTTGTATTTAATGACCTAATATTGAAACTTTTCAGAATAATAAACTAAAAGAATAATTACTAATTAATCAAGATGGTAACATAAACTAAGTTATAAATTATTTTCTTATAAAATACTAATTATTGATTATATATATTTTTAGGTTGTTGACAAGTAATATTTTCTCATTAAATATTTTTTTCAAAACAAAATATTTATAAAAATCCTTGAAAAATAATAAGTAAAAATCTTTTCTGTAATTCAGTATAACATGACATTTTCTTACTAAAAAATAAAAGTTCAAAGCCGATTTATATTTACGAACCATTGATCACGAAACCAATGTGCTAACTACTATTATAACAATTTTCTATACATTTCGCATAAATTTAACTGAGTAGGTGTACTCTTTCAATTTAATAAAAGTACTAAATTTAACTAAACGGAATATTGCTTTGAAATAACTATATTTTCTAAGAAAATGTCATTTTTAAAATAACATCAAAAAGAAATAAGATATTTTTCGACATTATTTTTTCAATTCTTGTATAAATCAAAGTGAGGACAATAGTTGAATACATACATACATATGTATATATATATATATATATATATATATATATATATATATATATTAAAAAATACAAGTCATTTCAAATAAAACACACGCCAACAAAATATTTTCCGGAATACAAAGCCTCGCACAATATTTTTAATATATGAAATTTGATCTGACTTTCATAATAATGAAATATCATTTTCAATATGAAAATAAAGTTTATGGGGTGTGGCATTAATTGATTACAAAAGACTTGAAAGTAACAGACCATTTTACAAGTTAGAGTTTAACAAGGTATTATTTTTTAATTATATTAATTATTTCAAGTTCTAATAAAAACTCCTTTGTGAAAAGTACTAATGAGTTTAAAATGAAAATAAGACAGCAGTGTGAAAAATAATAATTAAACAATAATTAAACAAAGATTGAAATATGTAAGAATAAGTACCGGATTGTTCATATTATTTATATACACATACAAATATGTTTGTGTGCTTGCCCGTGTGGCTATGTACATATTTACGGTATTAAATACTTAAACAGGAAAATGTTCTAATAGTAAAATACAATACTGTACTGAAAAAGAAAAGTTTCAATTGGAACGCGTGCTAAAACGTAAAGTTTTTTTTTGAATACTTTGATATTTTTAAAAATTTTAATAATGCAAAAAAGAAATGTACATACATACAAAGTAAACAGAATATAATTCTATCGTGTATTGTGATATTGTATCTAAATATAGATTTTAATCTCATTTGTATACAGATTGAATATTTTTTTTTTTAAAAAAAAACAAATACATAGTTACAATCAATAGCAAGGTTATGTTTTCTTTCAATATTTTGAAATTAACGTAATACCTAAATTTATATGTAAATGATATTATATTTCATCTCATATATATATAATTACGATAATTATTTTACCAGTACAATAACAAAAATAATCTATGACATTTAGTTTTTATATTAGATACAAAATGAATGAAATTAAAATAATACAATAAATATAAATGAAAATAAAATATGTGTGAGTGTATATATAAAAGTATTATTATAATATCATATATAGAGTTTATTAAAAACATTTAAAATACAATATTTCACTTAGCAGATAAACTGAAATTTTTTTTAATATTTAACTATATATTAAACGAAATCTGTTAATAATCCGCTTTCTGTCTCCGCATATCAATTTAACATATGACAACTTCTTATTATATGAAAATAAATAATCGAAATTATTTTTCCGATTTGATTATAAATCTCTATCTTTTATTATTATAAATTTATATTACAATTATTAAAAAAAACAATTTGAATGCCGTTACGTTTAAATCAACGTACAGATATTTTCTCTATCGTACATTTAAACTTGTCAAATACAACATTGCATTAAATGTTATTTGAAATATTAAAAACGTTCACTGAACGATTCTATAATTAACTATTTAGTTTTAAAAAAACTGGTATAGAATATACTGAAGTTAAATAAATGTATTTTTTTTAATTTATTTACTATTTGAATGCAGCTTTTTGCATGCATTGAAGCTTTGATTCTTTTATATACATATTCACTTTGAACGTATATTCAGAGCAATGAAATAATTGTACGTTTTGAAATAAAGGTTAATTAAAATCATCCTGACTACTGACGAGTATTAATCAAATTTTGTATTTAAATCAAATAAAATAAAAAACGATAAATGTTCAATGGAGTTTCATAATTAAAGAATATTATATTTATATGGAAATACAGATGAATAAAACAAAGTAATGCACAAATTAATTATAATTTTAGTTTTAATTTTTTCACAATTATTTGATAATAAATTGAACTGTCATCCTGTTAGAGAGAATATATAAATTGAAAATAAATTGTAATGCTCGAAGTTTTATTACAATGTTTAATAAATATTTAATCAAAATTGAAAATCAATTTAACAAATCAGAGACATGTGTTATGAATAAAACTAGTAATATTAGAAAAAAACTAAATTACAGACAAATTGATTTGCAAATGAATGAAAGTTTTTTAACAAACTGTTGAAAAGGATTTAATACAATAACGCGTTAATACAACTGGAATCAAGTAATAGTTTCTGTATATTAAAGCAAACTAAATCCAGTACTGGATATTGCAAGGTGGATGCCACCACAAAAGGTGTATCTAGTATGAGTCGTGGGGTTTTCAGATTGCATATATGTATATAGGCAGGCAATAGATTGGGATCATAGCAATGACGGGGGAGGCAAAATACATTCAGATTGGGAATTCGAATAAGCATTTCAGCTTGAAATTAGATATATATCTCTAAACTCCAAGATATAGATGACACGAAAATCTACTTATGTTGTATGTAACGTGGCCATGTTTCAATTTCCGTGTTATCATTACTGATGATGGAAAATTTGTTCTATGATTAAAAGTTATATAAAACATATAATTCGAAATGAGAAAATAATATATTTTAATAATTACCAAATAGTTATTGTTACATTTATTTCACGATATTTACGAATGAACAAATTTCAGTACTTTCAATTGACTGGATTTATTGTAAAAACTGTTCACGCTTTATTGAGTACATAAATTATAACAAGATAAAATTATTTAAATCGAAAAGTTCGTGAATACTTTATGATATTAATTATAAAATAATTATTTTAATTACTGAGATTATTTTCAGATGCTAGCATCCCAAATTTAAATTACAATCCGTATAAACTGTACTAAATTATACAAATTATTAAAGCCTAATTATTTATCTCTACTTATATATATATATATATATATATATATACATTTATTAAAAATTATATGTTTTTTAATTCATTTGTATCGTGAGCAGTTTGTGGTTCATTTTATACATACGTTTATATAAATGTGAAAATGTTTATATGGTAACCTATTTTAATTTAAATACTTCAATAAATTTCAGAAAAAAAGTTTTATATAAATTTAAAACTATAAAGTATATTTCTTACAGTACCTGTTACAATTTATTGCATTTCAAGTCAATCACCTTTGTCTATCTGTTCATGACATTTAATTAAGATAACATCTCTTAGAACGTAAAAAATAAATCCATTAAAATGTTATTACTAATACAAAAATATCTGACATAAATATGAAACTGACATATCATTAACGTACACTTACACAAATTAATACCTTAAATCTTTCTACTGTACACTTGTATTATTAAAATACAGATTTGCGATAAATCATTTTTGAATACTTTTATGTTTAAGTTTGTTGAATGTTATAAATGATATTATAGAAATATATATAAGTTTCAAGTTTTAGAAAGATATTAAAGTTTAAGAAAAATAGATAAATATTAAATATTCAATTACTTCTTATAAAACTGTACTTGAACTGTATATCTCATTAAATAAAATGAACATTTTTAAAAAATATAATAAACAATATAATATAAGATCTTGAATTTTATGTTCTTGATACACACTTAGTACAATTTGGTTTATTTACACAGCAATCTTTGAAAATGAGATATGACATATGATTTTCCATACTATAATTGCACGATGAAAGTAGAAATTATACTGTATACTTTTCTTCTTAATAATAATTATATAAATATATATATATGTTGCTAGTAAAAATATATTAATTTAACCTTCCTCTTAATACGTTTTGAACATTGAAAATATTAATTATTTCCAAGGATTTCCTCGTAAACTTATACATGCGCAACACAAAGTTTTCCATAACATTTTACGTCAACACTGTCAACATACTAATCATATATTTAACCTGTTTTCAACCCTTTTAATAGATAACGTTATCTTAAATACTCTTATACATAATAGAAAGCATGCACCTACACACATTTACGAGCCCATCCATTGAGTAAAACGTACACACGGACGCGCACACCCGTAGTCGACACGCGCATCTATACGATGTACGTGGCACTGTAAGTCTGTATAAACGTATGTCATACAACATAAATTTAGTGAGACCAAGGGGTAGATAATCATCAGCCTAATTGTGCTTGTAAATATCATACACGTACATGGCTCGAAAACGTTGTAGAAGCTTGTTGTGTAGAGAAACAGGTTGTTCATAAACAACGGATAGTATATTGTGGTGTAATACCATTCCGTTGCACCGGCATCGTATTATGACTGCCTGTTTCCTTACAAATTCTCTAATTCACATTTTTGACTACTTATTAACTCGATATTTATATACACGATCGACGTTCATTGAGATATTTATTTTAGAATTGTATTTACAAACATCGGTCGATTATACAATAACATCGACAAGGATTAAAGTATCTATTTGAACATTTATTTAATTATTTTTTTTAGAAATCCGCCAATTATATTTCCTCGAGTTCTATATTTACCATTTAAATTGAAACGATATTCAAACGAAATTATGTCAAACTTAATACTTAAGGAAATAAGACATTTCATATTTAATGAAGAAATATATAACTTTTTTATTAAAAAAAAGGTTAGAAAAGAATTCATACTTAATTAAAACAAGTATATAAAAGTTTTATTTAAAAAAATATATCAACATTTTATATATATATATATAATTGTACGTCAATTTGTATTTCGTTTCATTTTCAAACGATGTTTAAATGACAATTATCTCGTATTTAACTGAAAAAAGATAAAGTTAAATTCAATATCGTTTATACTTGATTTGTTGATTTTTAAAATCAATGCAATGGACACAGTTAACACGAATTAAAATGAACATGTTTTAACAGTAAATACATTTTGTTTTCACAGTATTTAAGTATCGGTATTTATAAATTAATTATATTGAACGGATGTGAATGAAAATCAAATTAAATATATGTCAAATGTCATTAAAAGTGAATAATAAATCTTTTTCAAATGCATTTTTAAGATTTCCGCAATAAATATTTATTTATAATATTATCTAAAGCTTTAATTTTCATGCACTAATACAATTTTTATATTATTATTTTGCTCGTTTATAAAGTATATATTTTTATAAGATGTTTTTTTTTAAAAAAAAAGTACGATATTAATATTGAATTTTGATCTACTAAAGGAGCAGAAGTAAATATGAATAAGTAAAATATTAAAAAAAATCTCTCGATAGATATTAAAAATGATTCTGAATTGAATACAAAGAATATTACGATAAAATGATTTCACATTAAATAAAGTGACAACACCTCATTCTACTCCATCCCTGGACTCAATCATAACAAACAAAAAGCTATTCAAACAAGCTCATCCAATCTGACTCGGTTTAGGCAAGCAAAACGATGGCGTTTCTGACGCCATTCTCTGCTTGAAAGTTTATTTTCGTCATAGCCTAACCTAACAATGACACAGGTAAAACACTAGGTACTTAAAGTAAACTGCTCTAAGGCACGTTGATGTTTACACAAAACCTACAACTAGCCAAACGGTCTAACGTTATATGGTAACGGCGTAACGTTCGCCAATTGCTTGCTTTCTTGCTTGAATTGTAAAAGATTTTTAGTGGGAAAGTTGAAAAATTTATACCGTACTCATATAGAATACAGTTTCATATTGATATTGTATACACTTTTCAAATTCAATTAAATTTTAAAACTAAGTTTATTTATGCACAAGAAATATTATAATTGGCATGAAAAAATAGTCTCGGGGAGATTACAAAGAGATAAAAGTTATTTTTTGATATAAAAACAGTTTTCAATAATTTCTATGCGTGTAATTGAAAACCAGATAAGCTCTAAGAAAAATGAATAAAAAGTTATCTTTTTCAAACAAATATACCTTCAACAATAGCAAGCAGAAGATGTTTTTCAATTATTATTCACGACAGTAAGAAATCATCGAGTTCAAAAACTAGAAAATAATTTACTTTTCCAAGAAAAACATCCAGTTAATATAATAGAATATATAAAACTTTTTTCGATACGAAAAAATATAATAAACATTTCTATTTAAATAGATTTTATCAACTTTATAACTAGATTAAAAAAAAATTATTTGGTTTTAAACTTTTAATAATATACATTCAGTTTGAACTGTTGACGGAAAACTAACATACCTTCGAGATGTTTTCGTATACTTGTTGATTCTATTAGTTAATTTGAAATAAATCTATTATTAGAATAACACGAGTAAACATTAATTTATATAAATTATATATCGTATTAATCACGTATAGTTGTTTCATTTTAGACATTAATTATTTTCAATAATTACAAATTCGCATAAATGTTATATTTAGTGTAAGAGTTACTGATATTATAAAATTATATTAACATTTCATCCATATATTTAAACAGTGGCACAAAACTAAAATAAAACAAGTTAAACAATTACATGTATTTGAATAAAATTTTCATGTTTATTTTTTAAAGCTTTATTAGTTAGCACTGAAAAAATAAAACAACTAAATTTGAGTCCATGTTATTATTACTAAAAATTAACAAAACTATGAAAAAAAGTATAATACATCATTAATGTCCATAGTATTTTTTGAATGAACTGTAATTAATTTAACTTGTTGTTTTATTTTTTAGTACTAAATAATAAATCTATCAAAAATAAACTTGAAAATTTTATTCGAATATATGTATGAATTATTTTTCTTCAATTAATTTTTTTTTTCATTGTTCCATTTTAACTTTGAGATACTGTATATATATATATAATTCAATTTATTTATCAATTAAAAAAATGTAGAAAAATTGTCATTTGTAACGAATATTTGAAATTAACAAAAAAAAATTATATTAGTTGTATTTTTATTTCATAAATTCTAATTCATACATATTACATATGTGAAAATAAAAATATTCTTTTCTCTCAATTCATCTACAGAGAAATCTTTTCTATAAAAATATTTCACAATTACATTCTAAATAAGTTTTTTTCTAAAATACAATATCATATTCTCGACAATATATTTATATCAATAGTAAAAATACACTTGTAAGTCATGATGTCTCAAAAACATTTTCTACAGTACTGTAAATAAAAAACTAATTAAAAATTGTTAATATTTTCCTTGATGGTATACATTTTTCGTATGTATTATATTTCTACACTTGATTTGCATACATATCGCATTTCGTAGTATGTATTTTTATTTCCTATGAGAAATAAAATAAATAATATAACAGTTGTACATAACAAAACCGTACATAAAATTGTACATATAACTATGTATGAAACTTGAATACAGTGCATAAGAACTTAGGTATATATTCTAGAATTGTTTCTGGGCTATATGAGTTAATATTTATATAGTAACTATAGAATTGTTTGCACTGGTACACATTTATATAGTTATTATTGCAATGGAATCTTTTCTAGATATTTGTTGATGTATTTTCAAAATATAAATAACACAGATCAATAGGATTTAATTTATTTATATATATATATATATTAATATACATAAATGTATTACTATCCTTTTGTTTTAGTTAATTTAATCCTTTTTGTTATTCTTTTTTGTTACGTCTGAAACGTTTTTGTTACTGTATTGATTATATATTCAGGTGGTTTTCATTTAGTTATAATAAATGGTGCCATTTAGATGAATAATGCGATTGAAATTATTCTTCATTAATAATATTTTTCCGTGAAATATGAGGACGTAACAGTGATCCAGTGGTTAGTATTGGTCGATGTATTTATTACTGTTAGCAATGAGTTGATAGATTGGAACTATTTAGAACTACTTATTATTGTTGATATGTCGAATATTTTTTTTTTAATAAAAACGTATGATCAAAATACATATTTTTATTTATATACTTTGAATAATACATTACGTGCATATTTTCCAATATATTATCCATTATTTGTCGATTTGTATGTTAGAAATTCGTCAATAAAAATAGAAATAGTTTTTTCAGAAATAAAATCGTAATTTTTAAATTATCATATAAACTTTTCAATAACCGTACAGACCAGGCGTACGTTAAATAAAAATTTCAATTTTAAATATACAAATATTCTTTTTTGGAAAAGAAAGTTTCAATCAAATTTTAATACATTTTCATTTAATTGTAATATAAACTAATTTATACAATAATTATAATTAAACGATGTGAAGAAAAAAATATGATACTAAAAGAAATATTATATTATTTTTTCAAACCTTTTGTTCAATTTGTGGCAGCAGTGAAATAATTCAATTTTCACACATGTGTCAACAATGGACTAGCATATATTATATATATATATATATATATATATATATATATATATATATATATAAACAAATATTTTAAAAGTATCAAGTTCCCGTTATCCTATCCAAGAACCTACTGTAGATACGAAACGACAAAGGTTTTCATATTTACTTAAAGTTCTAGTCAACGTATAAGTATATATTCAGTTCGAAAGAGTTTGTTTTTTCTCCTGCTGCTCTTTGGAAACTTGTTCTGACGCATACATATTTATGTACATATATATATATATATATATATATATATATATATATATATATATATATATATATACATGAAATATACTTTTCAGTTTTCATATTGCTGCTTAGTTATTCAAGTGAAAGTATATATACATGACTTTTTCTTATGATTTAATTATTTCTCAAACAACTCAATTATTATTAAAAATATAATTGATAATTTTAAAATAATCTATGAATATATTCACTTGAATATAAGACACATTTGTATGAAGAAAAATAGAAAATAATTCCGAATAAAATTTCCATTCCCATTACAATTCTAATATATATACACACAAAGGAATTACAAGAATAAAAGAAGACTGTTATAAAGTACAAAAGAAATATGAAAAGAAGACAATTTTGCCAAGGTTATATATTGAATGAATTGAATTGATATTTTATTTCATAAATATTATTTTTTAAAAAATAGAACTTTTTTATAAATTTCAATGACAAACAAGTATGTTAACCAATGTAATAAGATGACCTTGTTGGGTTGAATTTTAATTGCAAGTTAAAAATGGAATAAAAGGCAACATGGAATAAAACATGCCTAAAACGTGTAATATATACAATCAACAGCTTGGTTAAGTGTCGATTTAACCCGGGGCCGACACTCGGGATATAACGTGTGGCATTAACACCTATTACAGTTATGGTTTGTCGTCATTATTTCTTATGAGAAACAGAGCCGAATTTCAAAAAATATAATTTTCTATTATAGACTTACGTATATATAAATACCTACACATACACACACAACATATATATATATATATATATATATATGTATATACATATGTATGTATGTATGTATTTTAACACAAATATTTACATATTTTACAAACTAATATCGAAGTCGACAACATAATCTCGACAGAAATGTGCCAGTTTGGATTACGGTACATGAATTCAAATCCCAATACAAAATAGACATTTTCAGTAAATAAGAACACTCGCCAAACTAATACAAATCATATTAAAATACAATTGTATTTATTTAAATTGTATAAATATTAAAATAATAAGTATATACAAAAGTGAAATAATTAAACATTATTTTGAAGCTTTTGTTAGAAAGCAGATATAAATTTTGTAGTTTATTTTTTTTAAAAAAATCATTAATCTTGAAACATGCATGGAGTTAAAATTCTGATATAATTTCATTTGATATTTTATTTACTTTCAATTAATATAAACTAAAATTGAATGATATATATACATATAAGAATTTATAACACAAATATATAAAAATAATAAATATGTTTGTGACGATATCATTTACAGTCTATGTTTATTAAATAATACAGGAGAGAAAAAAACAACATAACTCTCTGTACGCAAATATATCGACAAGAGTGAACCGTAAGTAAACCTGATCGTATGTCATTTTGATAGCTTACATTCATCAAACTAAACAGACTGTGACACAATCTTTTGAGCCAGCTCTGTCACATCTTTAGACCAATCGTAGGAAGGTGACATGTACACATATACCTACATTGTGTAAGCTTTTCGTCAACGGAAAAGCTTTTCGTTAACAAGAGATAGAAAGCAAGTGGCTGAGATCAAGCCAGTTGCAATTGTCGCACGAACATTCTAAAGCGTGCGAAAGCATTCGACCACGACAAATGATAATTCTGTGCAGCTTTCGCAGACGTTTTGTGCTTTGGTTTTCGTTTACGATGTGATTACAATAATCGTGAACTGTTCGTTAACATCTCGTTATTTAAAGACTATTATGTTTTGTGCATGCATCAGTGTTCTAATAAACATTATGAACAACAGCGAATGGCTGAAAAGCTTTTAATGGAATTTGTTCTTTTTGTACTTATTTCAGAACAACTTCAATGAATACAAATAACATTTTATGCCATATTTATTTCATAGTCAAAATATATTAGTAATTAAAAGATTAATTTAAATATTTTTATTGCTATTTTTGATATACGATTGTTTGTCATAAAAGAAACAAAAATGAATATTAATAACGTTATTTAATTTGAAATTAGAATTGTTAATTAAAATTATATTGATAAATTGTATTGTATTGTTAACCCTAATCAATTTCCACACTATTCCTCTGTAAACTATTTCCATTCATTATATAAATATATTTAAAAATAAAATATTAAACAGCACAAATGAACTATAAATATATATATAAAAAATTACCGCATTGTTAATATGCACAAATATCCTTTTGAAAATGTTCGTACATTCCGATATTCGCTAACGTATATTTGAATTCTTTTTCATTTAATCTCTTCATTCTGTTTGTGATTTGTACTGTGACGAATATGAAATTCAACGCAGATATATTTTATTCGATTGATTCAAACTTATCAGTGCATCATAGAGTATTTAAGAACATTATTCTACGTACTATCATATAGAAAAGTTTTAAACAAAAAAGATTAATTAAAAACTGAACACAATATCAATATATACATATTAAAAATATATATATAAAAAAAGTACTCGAAACGTAATTTATTGATATGAAATTCGTACAAATATAAATGAATTTATTGATAATACTTTTCAATGTTCGTTGGAATTTAAAATTTTATACGACATTCATTCACATAAATGACATTTAATTAAACTATCAATGAAATATTGAACATTGTTAAATAAATTTATTAATACAACAAACATTTACATCCATTGTCGAAATTTCATTATATTTACGATCGAAAATTAATTAATACGAGCACATTAAAAAAATACCACATTTTATTTCATTTACTAGTTATTTGTTTATCTTCTTTTCAATGACTAGTTAAATATTAACATTGAATGTGTAATTAATTTCCATTTGTCGGAAATTGATATACAGTGATTGAATATTAGACGCTTTGATATTACATCAATTGGTATCATTATAACTGTACCAATCAATTACATTTCATTACCTAATCATTTTAATTCGATCTGATTGTATTGAAATATTTTTAATACTTTAGACGAATATTTTTACAGAAATATATAAATATTTGATGCAATACTAGTATAAAACATACAATTCGAAAATATAACTAAACAATTCAAATAAGTAGATTATTTTAATTAAAAATAATAATATGAAAATTATGATCTAATAAGATATCAAAATTTGATTATATATTACCAGTTACTCTTTTCGATAGGTTTTAACAAAGAAGATGCAAATAAACTGAATGAATAAATATAATCGACAGAATGTGACATAGGTCAAATTGGATTTGATCCCTTTGCATAATAAATATCAACTCTGTTTACTAAATTACAAATAACACTTTATATATACGCATTAATTTTTCGAATTATCATATAATATTACTATATAAACATATTACCATAACATAAAAAAAATTAAAAATTCTCATACATATAAATATAAATAAATTCCATTAAATAAATTTTAAGCTGACAATTTAATAACAATATTTTATTTCTCGACTAGAATATTAAATCCTCTTAATATAATTTTATATTAAGAGTTTTTAATTGTAGAGTGTTATCAATATTATGGAAAAAAAATGCAATAACAATATTAAAATTATAATTGACACAATTGCATTTGAATAGAATTTAACTCATTATAATACGAGACTTTAATTATAATGAGACAATTATATTTCGTATTGTATATAAAACTTTTTTATTAATAACTACAAGGACAATTTACAATGACATAAAATGCTACCAATTTCAACAATTGTTTGTGTCAATACAAAATAATATTCATTATATATAACATTTTTACCAATTATTTTGACATTGAATTGAAATTCTAAGAATTTGGTGCGAAGAAAATAATCTACATAATAAAAGAAAAAATAATCGTGCGAAATTAATAATAAACACACACACACACACGTATGTATATATATATATATATATATATATATATATATATATATATAAATATAAATCTATTACTATACAACAATTTTGTTACTTCAAACAAGTCCACGTGCTTTTTCTGTATTTAATGAATGAAATTTTATAGATAAAAAAGCATTTGATAACTAAATGATGATTTTAATAAATTATTAAGAGATATGATTCTACTGTGAAATAATAATGATTATATTTATATATATATATATATATATATATATAATATGTATGTATAAATTCACCTCAATAAATATATTTACGCTGGTCGAATACCGAAGTTCACATAAACAAAACAAAAATAGAATATAAATATAATACAAAACACGATTGCATACGCGTGGATCCACGTTCACGTTTCGTCTACGCTCGTAGTATGTATCTAGTAAAAAAATCACACAGTCAGTGAGAACGTTTCGTTTACAGCCACAGTGCAACGTAGACTAGTGAACTAAACGGCCGGATTCGTTAAACGACACGCAGGGGCACGGTGAGCACTTAACGAGCAGCGTAACGACACTGAGCTTACCGCTACACGCCGTCAGCACCGCCAGCGACCTGCCAGCAATGCCAGAGCGAGCTTTGGCTCATCCCTCCCACTCTCATATCTATCTGTTCCCGTGTTCCCGAGAGCAGCCACAGTGCGTACCATATCTGTGTATACACGTTAAGAATGGTACGTACGTCCTAAAATTTATTGGAGATACGCAACGTGAAGAAAACACAATATCCATACTTTTCGAAAAAGTTTTATTTCAAACGTTTTTAGACTTTATACATACATACAAACACACACACACACACACACATATATATATATATATTTATATATATATATATATATATATATATATACACTTTGAATCTTATAAAAATATTTCAAGTATAAAATATTGTAAAAAAAAAATTAACTTGATAGCTCGGCAGGCACAAGTATCGTACAATGCGTCCACGCCAAACTGACCACACTTTTCCCCACTCATAAATAATAATAATCACACAGAGAAAATTGAAACAAAAACAATTGTAAAAAATAATGAAGTATTTTTTTTACAAAATAATCATATTTATAAATTTAACAAGAAACTACAATACAATATTCTATAAATTAATCTCTACTGCTTGAGTGATTTGATGAAAATTTAGCTTTGATCTTACAAACCACGTATAAAAAAATAACTGTAAATAAAATATGTACATATTTTCTTAATTCATAGATTTACGTAGAAGTTTATTAACAAAATGTGACAAGAGAGTAATATTTCATAAAATAAATAAATACTTGGAAGATATAATAAATACTTGGAAACAATTTTTTTTCTTTTAAAGAGAGTAAACGTTTTCATCTATTTTATACGTAAATGTCTATCGATTGTATAAATACTGAATTTTTTATTCGCAAGTACACAATGTTATTTCGATATCAAATAAACTCGTGTAAATAAATGTCGCACTAAAATATGCTTTGTTATAAGATATTAAAAGTCTAATATTAAATGTAAACAATTTCATATACATTCATAAGTCAATATTAATCTAATACTGTACTTGTATCACTCTCGACTGAACGGAGTTTACATAAGTGTCAAAGTTTATGCATAGGCAGATTTAAGGTTAACAAGTTACTAAAGATCAACATATCTGTATACCAATCACAAGGATATTTATCTCAGGATTAAAATGATTATTTCGGAGAGGACGGAATGATAAATTTGTTTATATCCCGACTTTTACTCGATGATAATATACAAACGTACGTACATGTAAACACTGTTGTTAAATTCAAAACTTTGCGATAATTTCGCGTTATATGTGTACATTAGCAAAAAACATATTTCCGGTTCAAATACAAAATCTTGTCGCGAGGTACTTATTAAATAATCCGATATTATAAATCGAAAATTTGATTGATTTTTTTCAAAAAATTAATAATTTCTATTATAAGCAGTTAATATAAGAAATGTTTATTGAATATAAAATAACAACCGAATTAAAATTGAAAACTTTTCTGTTGAAATAAAAATTATTTTATTTAAAATATCTCTTTAACACGTTCTTAACATTTTCTCTATTAATTTCTTCATTAATTGTGATGGAATGTTATTTCACGCGTCTTAGAGAATTTCACATAAAATTCCTTCAAGCTTCGACACTGATCCTTCGTTACTTCAACGCATTAGTCTTATAGTAGCTCGATTATATTTTGAATACGAAGACTGCATTTCTTGTTGTATTTTACAACTAGTCCACTTGTTCAATTTTATTACAAATAAAAAAATATTCATTTTTAAACGATCGATGTTTCTGTTATTCTATTACAACGAAATATTTTCACTTGACTAAATTACAATCAAACGATAAACAGTCTATTCGAAAAGAAGTTTTGTTAGATGATATCAATTATTCTAAGTTAGAAATTCTGTTAATTTTAATAACGTCCACCTGTTCGGGAACAAAAAGTTGTGAACAAGTCATAAGGAAATATACTTAGTTCAGGATTGACGATGCTAGGTCATCTATTATTAATCAATCGGCAAACTGATATTATGTGTTTTGAACCGAACAATTCTTATTAAGACTTGTCTGTTTAGAACTATATTTCTCATATTTTTTTCATTTAACACTCACTTTTTTGTTCACTTCATCGATACTAAAAGTGCTTAGCAAATATTTGATAAAGCTTCAAAAAAAAAATATTTCTGTCAACAGAATATTAACAATTTATATTGTAATATAAGATTAAATGATTTTTAAAATATCATACACGTAATAATAAATAAAGATATCTTCCATGTGAAGTTATTTCAAGAATTATAATTTTTAACAAAATGGAAGAAAAATAAATTACGTGTTAAAAATAATGTTAACATTTTCAATACTGGAAAATATAATTTTTATTTAATTTCTAAAATAATATTAAAATCAAATCAAATTATTCACGTATACAATTAAATAATAGAGAAATATTACACTTAATACAATTTTGACAAAAAAAAAATAATAATAATTAAAACTAAACGAACGTTTATAATTAATAAGATCGAAATAAATGACAAAATTCTTTTATATGAAAGAAAACAAGAAAAAGTATCGATATTATTTTAATTACTTTTATTCAAACTCCATGTTAAATTTCAACGTTGAAAAAATATAAACCAAATAAAAAAAGTTACGTATTTATAAACACAGTCACAGATGAAGACCTCAGTTACCCTAATAAAGAAAGCCAAGAAAGTAAATGATAAACCAAAGGTGCCATAGTGAATGAAGAAAGGTATAGACGTAGATTTTAGGTAGTTGACAAGAAGAGAAACTCGCGACCATCATACTACTAACCAACCCTGTGTAACCCCAGGATGGCTCCTTTGTCGTAGCCCCAAAGGCAAGTTACACGTTCACCACCCTCGATCTCCTCAAACCATGTATTCTGTTACCCCTCATCCACACAATGGGACACCACCTCGATGTACAGACTAACACTCGACCGACTTCTTATTCAAAACACGTTGTAACTTCATAACGATTTTTATACTTTAGACCGTTTTATGTTAAAGTTAAACAAAACGAAAGCTGCTTGCTGACTTATCTATCGTACAACGATGGTGAAAAATAGATATGTTAATTATTCAACAGTTGATGAGTATATTTTTGTTTACTATAGCTAATTAAATGAGATTTCGTTATTAAAATCGATTCGAACAATGTTACTAGCGATCTATCAATGAAAACTGTGAATTTTATCATTTTTCAATATTCACTATAAATCATTTTATACACACACATATATATTCAAATATTTTATCACTAAGTAATGACTATTAAATGTAATCATTCTATTAAAAATAACGATTAATATTTACAACCTTATTTTTTCAAAGGCATTTTTATAATGAATATACATAATAAAAATGTAAACAGGAATATTACAAGAACGCAAGGAAAAACAAAAATATCCATGTATCTAAAATAGAATCTAAAATAACTGCCAAAATATGTATGTGCATACAAAAATATGTAAATATGCATTCCACCACTACTTATAACGAAGAAAAATAATAACCGGATTATATATATATATATATATATATATATATATATATATATATATAAATGTTAGTAGAATGATCTATATAAACTTTGCAAAGCTGTCGAAAAACGGATATTTAAATTAATTGAGATAATTAAAAAATCAAAAACCTCTTGAAAAAAATACCTGTATTAAGGACACGGGTCACACGTATCAAACTCAACTCCCGTGTTATTATTTTCAATCTCTGGTATTATTTTTTACATGTAGTACCCTTTATTCAAGTGACACCCCTTCCTACTTAAAACAATCAAATTCACGTGACCTTAACGTTTTGTTTACTAACACTGGATAGAAATCAAAAAAGGGTTGATATACAATAATGTTAACGTGAACGTTATTATTACTAAATAATTATTTACGATTTTTTTTTCAAAAAATATTCATCGAAAATAACATAAGTATATAACAATGATTGTGTTGAATTTTTTTAAAAAAAGTATTTTAAAAAATAGAGAAATTACTCACAAAAAATCAAATTAGATGTTCTGAACTCTCCACGTATTACTATAATTAATTTTTATTATCAATATAAAATGCTAAAATAATTCAATATCGAATATTTTTGTATTCTGTTAATAATCTACATCCAACCCATCACAAATCGAAATTTATTTATTTATCGTGTAAATATTAGACGAAATATTTCAATTTCATACAAAATTAATTTATATACACAGAAGAAAAATTGATTACATTCTGAATAAATTATTTGAAATGATCAACGAAACAACAACCACAAAAGAAACTAAACACTAAAAGTCATGAAATATTTCAAACTTAAACCGTAGTATTGAAATCGAGTTCAGCTATAAACCAATATATGTTTTTTAAAATGGTGTATAAAATAAACAGGTAAAAAAAAATACAATCACTTTAATATCAACGTTAACATCTACGTACTTATTCCATTCTCCAAGACTTTGCAATGGCAGCAAGCACTGTTGGCGGGTCAACCGTATGCTCCCAAGAGAAACACGACCCAATATATACTGGAATAAATTTTCTTCATTCCCTTACTAACCCGTATCTCAATATATGCATGGACACCATTCCCTATGCGTATATACTTATGTATTTTCTTGGCCTTTATGTACGAGTATGTAACTTAGTATTCGTACATAAGAATAGTTATATTCATAGAAACACTACTCCAAACACACACACACACACACATATATATATATATATATATATATATATATATATATATATATATATATACATATGATAAAAGTAATGTAAATATTATTTTGCATTTGTAGTGATCATACTTTTATGTTTATTTTTGATTCAAAACATACAAACACTTGTACAACAGTAGAGAAAGCATCAGTAATGTATGTATGTATATACATACATACACACACACATATTATATATATATATACACACATATTATAAAGCATGTTATTCTCACCTTCCCTATTTACACAAATATCAAGCTTAGTAGTACAACACAGAACTATTTGGTACGTAGAAAGTTATTAAACTATGACAATTAACGTGTACATAAATAACACATACATACTACACATATTCATACATTTATATATATATATATATATATATATATATATATATATAAATGTACGTATATAAATGTACTATTAACCCTTTGGATACGACTTTCGAAAATGCGAGTTAAAATCATATTTTTAAGTAGTTTAGTTTGAGACTGTCAAATGAACATTAAATATCAACTATAAATAAGGGCTAAGCCTGAGAGCCATGGTGCACTAGTGTACCAACAGTACTGTATGAAATAAATAAAATAAAACAATGAACTCAATTTGAATTTTGGTGGTATGTATATGTACCAGCCGTATTGAAAGGGTTAAAACACTAAACTAAAAATGTTTAAAAAATAAAATCTTTAACAGAAACAAAATAATGTTTTTTTATTTAAAATTGTTATTGACTCAAGAATAATTCCAATAAGATAAGATAACAACAAAGAAAGTGTTGGATTACCGAAAATGGAATGTTTTTAGAAAGGTCTTTTCCAACAGTGGATAAAAAGAGACTAATGATGATTATGACTGATATATATATATATATATATATATATATATATATATATATATATTTATACGTTTAAAAAAGTAATAATAATAAAAGAAATGAAATACTATCAATAATATCTTAGAAAACATATAAATTATAATTTGACAGCCAATTAGATATGTTCGGTCTATTAACTTCAGGCAATAAAACTGGAAGTTTCGAAAATACAGATAAAGCGAAATATAACCATAATTTAAAAATTAATTTTTGAAAAAAAAAACAAAGAATATTGGTATTTCATATATCTTATTACTTTGATGTAATCTTTACTCATTTTTATTATATTATGTATAAAACAAATCAAATCAAAAATTGAAGATATTATATGTAATATAATATATAAGCAAATCAACTGTATATAAATATCGTTTAGTATTACTTCAATTGATTTCGTATTTTTAAACATTTCTTTAATATTAATAATCAAAAATATATCAAATATTAATAATATATATTATTTTCACAAAAAAAATAAATAAAAATACATTCCATATACTAAATGTATAATTCGATAGCTGTATGTATTTATTTATGATCTATATTTTTATTTAACTTACTAAATTCAGGTGTATAGATAATTGACAGAACGAAATTTCTAAATAAAATGGAAATAAAACGAATCTAAAAATAATGATATAAGTGATTTTTTTTATACAAAAGAGGTCACATATCATAGCACGGAAGAAAAATAATATAAAAAAATTCGTAAACACTGAAGGCATGTTTATTAAATTTCACAAACACATACGTACACGTGTCATGTACACGTCAGGTGGGTCCTTAATTTTGATATGGAAGGACATGACAAGGAAGAATACGTACATACATAACACGTGTGTATGTATTTAATGTAATTTAGGTATTATATACGACGAACGTGTAAAGATATTAAAACTACAAACAGAGAAATTTTGCGATGAGGAAAAAATAATACGCAAGAGGGAAAACTGTAAATTAGATCTTAACAAATTAAATAAAGCGAGCGGGCAGGCCCGTTTTAAGGGTGGGCGTGGTGAGTCAGAGCGTAGACGAAAGGCGGAACCAGGGCGTAGTGCGGTAGAAGACGTTAGGACGGCACAGTAATGAAATAAAAATGCTGGACTAGAATTTATTTCAAGAATTGCTTACACTTTATACATGCTTATGACCATAGATTATATGACTGAATAAAAACTGTGTGCGTATTGGGGTACTTTCTTGTTTTCAGCGCGTATTAGTAATTTTATCAAGAGAAACAAATTCGTGACTTCAGTTGAATACATATATATATATATATATATATATATATATATATATATATATATATATATATATATATATATATATACACTAACAGAAATATCTGTATTTCTGAAAAGTATTAAAACTTACTACATTCATCAATGAAAATACAGTGAGTCACAAAAGTCGTGGAACATGTGTAATTTGGAAAAAAGAACATAAAATAGACTATCACATTTTTTATTATTAAAAATATTAATAATATTGCATTCTATTCATAGTATTTAGTAGAAAATGTTTGAAATGAACGAAATAAGTCGACCATATAATTCTTGATACAGAACAATAATGCATGTATTAGAAGGATGTGTGCGAATGAAGCTCTAGTACGATATCAAAATATACAAATACGCTTTGTAAATTCGTATTGTTTTAAAATGACTGAACAAGAATTTGATATATTTATCAATACTATATACATACATACATACACACACACACACACACACACATATATATATATATATATATATATGTATATATATATATATATATATATATATGTATATATACATATGAATATACAAAGTACTGTACAAAATTAATGAAACTTTATAAATTGCCAAACGGAAACACGAACTTATAAACAAACTTATTTTCAGGGCTGTATTTACATACATTCAAGTTGCAGCTATTTGATTAAAGAGGGGTAGTTTCCACTTTCGTATTTTATTATGTAAATAAAATTTAATTACATTACAAATGAACTTAATCGCATAACATAAATGTATATGAGTAGAAATGTAGATGAGAGTTAATTGTAATGCGGAAATAAAGGTAGCATTAAGCAAAAAATGTTACATTTTTATTTTATTTTTTTGATGTTTATAACAACATTCAATTATAAATATTATTATTTTAATAATGCTGAGATTTATTTAAATTTCAATTCATGACAGTCAAAACGTAATGAGGACTTTCTTAATTATATTAAATATATCTATATAATTTAATAAAAATAAAAAGTTCATTAATAACTTAAATATTCCAAATACAATAAACGAACCATAATGGTTTTACACTCTTCTGGTTACCCTTAATTCGTCGACTAGAACCCTTCATAATGACCTACATATCCAATCAATTGAACTATAAATTCATTACATTACATTTGATTTTGTAATTCCATAACCGATGATTCAAACAACCTTTTTGCTTACAATGTCGTTTTACAAGAGGAAATATTTTATATTATTTGCAACGTACATAGAAACAATAAATGTCATTAATTATCAATGTAATTAATTTGACTTTTATATAAATTATCTGATCGATAATATAAAAAATATATGCGAAATACCTAACACCCGCGTTTAAAAATGTTTAATGTTTCATAATTATTCAATTATAATACAATAGTAATGAAATATGAATAGATTTGTTATAAATAATATAACAAATCAAAGACTCATAATAAAAGATCTCGATACAGATGAAACATGTAAATATATATAATATATGAAATATTGAGAAAAAAATGTAATTTATAAACTAACCGAACACGTGATCACAGCATCATATCTTCATATATATGTGGGTGGACAACGGAGGGAGAAATATTTTAAAAAAAATGAACATTTATTAAACATGACATCTGCCCACAACATGATGACAATAACCTTTTTTCATAAAGTGTAAGAAGAGGCGGAAAATAAATCGTTCAAACATAACACTTCCATGAATACTTACATTAAAAATAATATTATTTAAATAATAATAATAAAAAAACAGAAAATGTTTATTTTATATTGACACCTGCATGTGTCGATAATTTTTTTAAAAAATAACAAACAATATGTTCATATTTCACATTTTCCACATCAATTTCAAACTATAATTGCGATAACATTTTATTTTCCTTCAATATTCAAATGTATATGTCTAGTATTGACATTTAGTATTTTCATATGGATATTGTATCTTCAATATAAATTTTTCATCACTATAATGTTGGATATTCAACATCAGTCAACACTACGAAACGAACTTTGCATGTATTTTGCTTTCGGCTATTAAAGTAATTATCACAGAATACTCTTCAAGCTTTTGGAGGAAACCGCATAACATAAAATAGTTATCACGATAATTTCAACAAGAAAAATATAAACGTCGTGTTATTTTTCAATTCGTGAAATATATATTTAAATTATATTGTACCATTTCAATCAATTTGTACAAAAGAACCCAATGTTAAGTACGTAATTCAATACTGATTACATCAAACAAATTAATGACATTAATTAAAAATATTTGTGAAATTATATGATTTCGAATGTTTAATAAAAGATATACCAATAAATAAGTATTTTCTTTAGCGATAATTCACAAAATATATATTATTTGTAAACATATCGAAATATGGATTTATATTATGAGATAATTTTTCAAAATAGTGACATGTTCTTAATTACGATTCATTGTAAATATTTACAAGAAAAATCTTGTAAAAATAAACTTATACTTCTGTTATTAATAATATATGATTTTGTATAAAGATCATATTTATTTTTAGTTAATCTTTCTATATACACATTTATTATACTGATAAATATTTTATTATAACATTAACCTTAAAGATCAATTTCGTAAGAAAAGTTCAAGTGTTAAGTTTGACGTTTATAAACAAATTCCATATTATCGTTAATATATATTTTTTAAAAAAATCAAAAAAATTTATTATCAATTCATATATACATATATAAAACTAAACAATATTTTACAAATAAACAAATGTTAATATAGAAATTAACTTTTACTTTAAAAGAACTTTTCAATACAGGACAAAAAATCTTGAATTTTTCATTCTACAAGAGTTATAATAAATTTTGTATATATATATATATATATATATATATATATATATATATATATATATATATATATATATAAAGAAATATCCGATTAAAAAAGTAATACACAAAAAATGTGACGTAAGAGTGTAGAGTTTTTTTAGAATAATGAATATTTTAACAATTTTAGACAAGTGCTTTCCTATATTATAGTCTACTATGTAAGGGTGTAGCTGTCAGAAGCAATATTATTCAACTGACAGAGTAGAAGTGTACGATAAAAATATGTATTACAACCCTTACATTTTCATTTGACAGTTTGTTCATAATGTGCTATACGCCCACTTTCATCATTTACAATTATTTACATTAAAGTAGCATTTAAATTCACTTTACGTTTAATGATTAAATATTTTTTATGTGGGCTTTTGCATCTTTTTATGACAGATAAACATTATGACTCAGAATATACATAACTGTTATATATAAAACTAGATAAGTCACATCCTTTTAAATAATTTTATGAGACATTTCATTGTTATGTTATATATGTTAAGTATTCATTTATTTATATATATATATATATATATATATATATATATATATATATAGAGAGAGAGAGAGAGAGAGAGATGTTAACTTTCAATTGAATATAATTGAACGTTAATTCACTCTTAATTTTTGTGATTATCTACATCACAAAACAGATTTTCAGATTTTTAAAAAAATATATACTAATCAAAGATATTGAACAGTTTTAAAATGAATTTCTAAAATAGATATTGATTTTAAAGCACGTAAGAAAAATATGTGTATATATTTTTTCTAATTTCCTACACATATTTTTATATTCGTAACGAAACTGTTTACAGTATATCAAGTAATATTTAAGAAGCGAATAAATTTCATATTTCTTACAGAATAAAAACCGAACAAACCTTACAATGTAACACAAACAGACAAGATTTAATATTTATTCATGGTTTTCGGAGTAGGCACTATTCCATTTCAGCTAGTTGCTAAGTGTATTTTACACAATTCAATTTGCATACCAGCTGTAAATTATTATCTATGGGTGAACCCAACCTTCCGCAATGCTGACTTGAATTTAGGAAATGACAGATTAGCTTTGCAGACCGAGTTGCAAACCCGTAACTTAAGGTATAATTGTCTAGCGCACAGATTCTCACAGTGAGTGAAGCCAGAAAGAGGTGTCCCGAAGGGTGTCATTGTAGGTTAACTAAATTATATTTGTCGTTACGCTTTACTATGAAAATGTCTGAGATTTAGCTAAAAAAAAATTATGAAGTCAATTTCTCTTTGTTGTCTTTACAATTCGGCGTTATATTCTTAATTTTTCTGTCAAATATAAATATTTACGTTTATATTTTTGTAAAAGTTTTACTCGATTTCAACAAATTTCGAAAATAAAAGATTTATGGAAGCATTAATGTTTCATGGAAAAATTAGAATATTCTCACAAGGAATATATTAAAAGTAATTTTTCTTCAACATTTATTTGAACCAAAATTAATATTTATTAAAAACAACATCTACTGACATAATTACGTTACTTTTAGCGTACAATCAGATCAAAAGAAAAGGTAATTGCTTGAGTCGAAATAGAAGTAATCCAATATATCTACTCGTAATATTAATACTCATAAAATCATTCCATCAAATTCTAGTATGAAAAATATGAGTTTCAATTATTTCTCTGATTTTCCTTTAATCTTAAATTACCTCATCTTATTTATTACGTACCAAAGTACACATACACACACACACACACACACACACACACATATATATATATATATATATATATATATATATATATATATATATTTAAATATTTTAAAAACAAATATATATCAACAAAATTTACAAATTTAATAAACTGTTGCTAACTTGTGTAAAATTTATTTTTTTAACTTTTTTCGTTTATAATCATTTACTTAAGTATGATATTATAGTGCTTGACAATTTGACTGTTTTGTAAAAATGATTCAATTATCAAAAAGATTAAATTTATTGTTATAAAATTATTATTATATATATATATATATATATATATATATATATATATATATATATATATCAAATAAACTATTTAAAAATGTAAAATGTGCTGTACGAGTACAAATAATAAATATATAATGAACACATTTTCGTGTTTTACAATTAACAAATTGCTTATTCTAGCGAAATGAGTTTCATTATATATATATATATATATATATATATATATATATATATATATATATATATATATATATATATATATATATATATATATACATATATATATATATTGTTTTTCAGTTTGTGCGCATGTGTATGTACATGTGCATGTATGTATGTGTGTTTTGTGTACGTGTGTGTGATAAATGATCAATTTGTATTTTTGTGCTAAAATGTTAAATGGATTTTAGCACCTGATCTCCGAAATGAACACAAAACCAAAGCATACAAAAAGCAAATTGATGTTATGCCACTGCACCGGAACCAAATAAACAAAAACACATTAAAGAACAATTGCACAATGATTCATTATTTTCAGTGGAATAGAAAAAAGTATATATATATATATATATATATATATATATATATATATATATATATATATATATATATATATAAAAGCACATGTATGTATATATGTTTGTATGGATAGATTCTCATTACAGTTTCCATTCATTAAAGATGAAAACGGAAGAAAACCATTGTAGACAAGCAGAAAATTAAGTCATCTCTTATTAAATTATACAATCCCAAACTATAGTAAAACAATAGCGAATTGTCTAAAGTTGTAATTTAGTTCGAACTAAAACAACTATTAATTCAGCAATAAAAGCAATTTTACGAGATTGTTTTGATACAGTTTCTACTATCAATACTATCGTATTATCTTCCTTCTAGAAATATATTCAAACAAAAACTACTTGTTTCATTATACTGATCTATGATCACAAAACTACCGTACAGATTTTTTTAAATTCGATATGATCTTCAATTACATATACCGACTTGTTTTATATTCAAAATCATATGATTTAATATTTATAAATATTGTTTTATTCTCTAATATAATACAATATAAAGATCGAAATTTATTAATATATATATTCATAAACATATACATATATATATACATATATATATATATATATATATATATATATATATATATATATATATATATATATATATAGTTGAATGGAACATGTTTTTTATTTAAATATCTTTGTAATAACAATCTTACCTTGCCTTTTTCCAATTATTTCTGAAAGGACACAGGCAAGAAAAATAAACATATATACAACTGTCATTTCAATTGTTGTGATATATATATATATATATATATATATATATATAAATGTTTAAATAAAACGTGTAATAATCACTTGTAAAAGAATGTGTTTTAATTGGATCGAAACAAAAATGTATAATAATAAAATGAAAATAGTTATTCAACAATGAATGAAACTTAATATGTTAATGATAAATGATTTCACATCCATAAATGCACGTCACATAAAAATATCTAAACACCGTATTATGCATTTCTGATTATTTACCTGCCAAAACGTAAAATGTAACGAAAAAATAACAGGGCAAGTGTTTGATGTAAAAAATGTTCACGGAATAATACAAATTATTGACACTGTTGTAATGTACATTTTCGTTAACATTTCGAAACAGACGACGATGTTACTGAAAAACGATACTGTTTCAATTTTGAATGATATTTACATTATTCGCATGCGAAGAATCATACAATGTCTGATTTACCGACCGAAATAACGTTAGGTCTGCACACATGCCGTGATTTTAACCAACTGACGAGCCAAATGCTCCTGTTTCGGATGTGTCTTTTGGCCTGAGAGTGTAATCTCATGCGCGATATTCACGTTTTTAAATAGTGAGAAGCCGTAGTATAGTCGACCTGTACGAACTAACAATAGCTGCGTAAACAATAGTAACAAGGATAACTATTTCGCAAAGTTTAGCATTCTTTATTGAGGATGGTGGTCTGCTGCAGACAAAACAAGTCGCGTGCCAAACAGTGCATGTGAAACGAAGATAGAAGACTTGTATAGGGGAAAAGCAAAAGAACAACATTTGGTTCGAGGCAAGACATACGCTTTTCTCTGATAAAGAAACGTACCAGAGCTTTGGGTGCAATGAAAGACGGCCACTGGTGAACGTGGTCGAACAAAGCTCATCGTAAAATGAGATAGCTTTAGATTAGCGCAAAAGTCAGACAACTGTAGAGGTAGATTCGACTATGTAATTATTGTGTAAGCTAAGACGGAACACGACAAAGGTGTACGTACGGAGATTTTTTTTAAATATTTGGACGACGATGCTTTTTTTACAATATTGTAATTTTTTTATAAATATTTAACATTTATAAACGATTCGAAGAAATAACAAAACATCACATAATTCATTTTAAAGTTGTAAACATTTATATAGTTTCGAAGATTAAGAACAAATATTAATTCGAAATACACACTCTCTCATTTACAATTACATACATTCATGCAACTATTTAATAATATTTTTTCAAGTTAAGTAAGCCTGTTATTTTTTCTGAAATGACGAACATCTCAAACAATTACAACAGATTTTTTTTAAAAAAAATAATACATTTAAAATTCGATTACATTTACATATTCAATTAATAAATTAAAAACTAAAAAAATCGAAACCTAAATCATTTTTATGAAAATATTATATATATATATATATATATATATATATATATATATATATATAACATCACCTAATAATCATCTTTTTATAATTCTCATATAAAAAATAACCATTGTAATACTTTGTAATTCATCTCACAAAAATTAATTCTAACATAATAATGAAAAATAATTGTTAATATACATACAATAATTTAAAAATATACGAATTCATATATATATATATATACATGAAAATATATTCACATGTTGTATATAGGAATGTCTTTATACATACTGATTATTTTCTTGTTTGGTTTTGTTTGAATTTAATTATAAACCAAAAAAATAGCAATCTTGTACTCGCATTACCTAAAAGTTAAAATTAACTTCAGTTCATGTTAATTTTGAATGTAAACATGTTCGCATACATACATAATACATGTAGAAGTTCACAACACACATGAGTTGAACACATCTCATGTAGGATCCACAACATCGTAGAATTGGTCCAATAAAAACTGGAAGAGGAACACTTTTCAGAATTCGTTTTGACTACAGAATATTAGAAACTCTACATTCTTTATTCGTTGAACTCACACTACTTTCTTTACTGTCTTTACCGGTCATTTCTTTTACACGTTCAATTCTATATTTTTCTTTCATTTATGCTGTTCAACTTATTAAATTGTAGATAAAATTTGTCAGTTATTTATATTTTTTTCTAATTTTCTTAATATTATATTACTTTCACTTTCTTTTTTTTCATTATATTTTCACCAATATTGATATTATATCCATGATATTTTCAATAACATGTAATAACTGCACATGGTTTTAACAAGATTATGAATACAAAACAGATCTTATTATATTTTTATTAAAAACGATTTGTATCGATCTTTTCGTTTATATATATATATATATATATATATATATATATATAAATATATAAATCTATTAGTTCAATATGAAACATAGAGCCTCCACATAAAATTGAAATCTTATTAAGTTTTATAATAAAAAGGCTCTGACAATGATGGAATCGCTATTGAAATACGTATTAACCTATTATTATTATTATAAAGAACAAAGTGTAAACAATAAGTGATTATTGAACATTTTATAATATATTGTGATGTAGGTGAAAATTCATTTCGAAGTTAACAATCTCAGACAAGATTTTTCTCTGATTTGAAATATCCTAAATCGATATTATATTTCATACATCTAAGTATAAATGAAAAAAATAAAATAAAAGTATTATTAAGGAGACTAGTATTATTAATTATTTTTAAATATTAAAAACATGTAAGAAGAAATCGAAATACCATTAAATATTAATAACAGCTTTGAATGAAAATTATCAGAACTATAAAAATAAATATACCTAGTTAAAAATATTCGTATTGTGTTGTCACACAACAAATCTAAAATTATACTTTAAAATAACATTTGTGCTATTTAAAAATATATAAATATCTGGCCTTTATTAATTTCAATGACAAATTTTAAATTTTATATATATATATATATATATATATATATATATATATATATATAATATTATATACACACACACATTTTCTATATTTAATATGATCTTTTTTTAATTGTTATAAATAAATTAATATTACATTAAGTTCAGGTTTATTTAATCTGAAAATAATAATTATTACAAAAAAAATCAACACTAGATATAGATTAAAGTGATAAAGTAACACTTTTCTTATTCATAAAATTTCAAATTTGACATTGAATAAATTTAACTTAATTGAAAATTAAATACAACAATGAGAAACGGTAGAGAATATACGTAAACCGCTACATATATAAGTATGTTGTTTAAAATCAGCTCGAATAAATAATACCAACATACCAAACTGGCACAATTTACTGTGACAATTACTGCTACTAGGCGCGTCGACAAATTTAATTTTCATTAAAAATACTATTTAATTTTTTAAACTCTAATTATACGATTATGAATAATAATTGAACTCTTGATTGAAGTTGCCAAGTTATTTGATTTTAGCCATTTAACTTAAAATATAATTTAAAATTTTCTTATAAGTTGTTATATATTAAAACAATGTCAGAATTTGGAAATATAACATCCTTATAAAGAAAAAATTAACGATATTACAACGACATGTATTTACTAGCCATAGTTAATACAGTGAATAAATAAAACAAATATCGTACACACACACACACACACACACACATATATATATATATATATATATATATATATATATATATACATGCAATTTTTAATGTTTAATAAAACATTCTTTCAACTTGTATAAAAATATGTACTTAGACTAACACTTGAAAAAGATAATACTTGAGAAGATAACACTTGAGAAATTGAGAAAGATGTATTTATAAACATTTTTTTTAAATTACTCTGGACAAAAAGGTATCATACAAGATTTATTAAATAAGATTTCGTTTATTAACAAGATTTATACGACTCAAAAAAAATTATACAGATCGAATTATTTTTTTAATTAAATGCATATATTATATAAATAACAACATATATGTACATACATATATTATAGTCGAATTCATATATTTTCAATACTTGTAATTAATTATTTATATGTTTCCATTATGAATGCTTACTGAATAAGTAAACATGCGAGGAAAATTGTAATCATATGAAAATGAAGTTATTTTTATTTCCAACATTTTTTAACATTATATATATATATATATATATATATATATATATATATATATATATATATATATATATATATATATAAAGATAAATATGTGTGTTTATTATGGATATGTAAAAAAACAGCATAATTATATTTCAAAAGAAATACTTTTCTGATAAAAAATTAAATGAAAACAACACATAATTATTATAATTACATTATATATATATATATATATATATATATATATATATATATATATATATATATATATTCTCTTTTAAGCTTATACAATGTATATTTTAAACTATTAGAACAATCCTTATAACAACTTTACTATATTAACATTCACATATCAAAATGTTATTCTTTCGTTTCTTCTTTAAAATTTTTTTTACAAATATTTGCTTAACGTTTACATCCGTTCGAAGTTTCCATCATTTAATATTTTAGTTACTACTTCCAGTTTTAATTGCTCTTTTAGATCTTTCAAAGCTTCGCATGCAAAAAACGTTCTCAGTTTTAACTTCATAGCAAAATACACAAACTTATAGTTTGTACTCACAATTAGCGTAATGAAATATTGAATACAATAACTTTTTTATACATTTGTTAATCTAACCGTTTTCAAAATTGTGTGTGTGTGAAGAAAAGATAATTACCGATGGACAAGATATATAAAAGATCCAAAAAAGACCCATGAACAGATGGGACACAGATATAATAAAATACGTTGGAATAAATTTAAAAAAAGGCACTGGATCAGTCGAAATGAAATGCTTTGTGAGAGGCCTTTATCCAGCAATGGATAAGAAATGCTGCTGCTGTTGCTAATGATAATGATGTGAGCGTGTGTATGCATTTGTGAGTATTTTGTAATCGATTATTTTTTAACGTAGAAATTAAATTGATACACTGATGAATTGAAAATATGAAATAGAATGGATGAATTCGTGATTTGAACATATTTTTTTTTGTTCGTTTTCAATGAAAGAAATTCGTGTTGATTCATTTGTCCAACGTTTATGAATTGATTCAAGTCGAATTGTAAGTTGAAGCCGATCTTATTATCTTGAAACGACCGTTGACAGTAAACATGGTCAGTATATACGACGAATGTGTATGATTTTGTTAATACGTATATGAAAGTTTCGGCGTGTGTTTGTGACGCAAGCGCTCTGCTATCTAAATCTGATCATGTACTAAAGTTGAATCCCCAGCCCCGCGCTTCGCCTCTCTTTCCACCATTCAACATGACGGTGTCTCCGGCCCTTTCTATATGAATCAATAAATGAGGACAAAAACCCACAATTGCCAGGGAGCACACAGCAGCGGAAAGCAGCATCGCACTGCTACTCAACAGAGGCTGACGGGTAACGCATTGTCCCGAATATTTTCCCCTGGCTTTACGTCGATGCCCGTCTCTCTTGGTTTTGTTAATTACTCATTGTTTCTTCTTTCGTTAAGTCGTTAGTTTGATTTTACAGTCTAGCGTATGTGTTCTCATCTCATTCCGTCTTATATACAGAATTATCAAGTTTTGTACGCCTTTTATCTCGCTTTTAGCAGTCTGATTTTCATTTATAATCATTTCACTTCCGTTTTATTTGTTGACTGACATTTCTCAATATTTTCGTCATTTCTTCGATTCTGAAAAATTTATTTTTTACTCTTTATTTATTCATGCTGATTCCTTTATACTTTCTTTTTGTTATACTTTTTGTAAATCTTGAATTATTTATTCTGTGTCAGCTTCTTTATACCATTATCAACAGCGAGAAATGACATATATGCACAAATAAATGTACAGATATCAAAGTTACAAAAATACGAATTTAATTTTTTTTCAATTTTCATAAGCCGATTATAATTTTCATACGATAACATAATCTTTATAATGGCATTATATATATATATATATATATATATATATATATATATATATATATATATGTGTGTGTGTGTGTGTGTGTGTGTGTGTGTGTGTGTGTGTGTGTGTGTGTGTGTGTGTGTATGTATATATATATATATATATATATATAATTTTTTTAATAAAAAGTTAACTAAGTTAATTAAGCTATTTAGAAACATGTTAAGTTATAAAAGGCATATAAGTACAATACACTTGTATATATACAAACTTTATATATATATATATATATATATATATATATATATATATATATATATATATATAAACACATATCATATACATATATAGGAGATCATACAACATACAAATAAAATGAAAAAATGAATACAATCGATTGAAGGCATAAAATGATACCACAAATAAGAGAAAAAATTAAGAATTTCGTTCGTGCCAAAAAATAATTAATTTTATGCTTGATAATTTTTTTCTCATGCTATGATTCACGTTGTGTCAAAAGGTCGTAAATTTTAGTTAAATGGGATTGGTTGTTCGATTAGTGTCTAGTGTGAAACGAAAGTTTTGCTAGAAATATATCATTCTATACTTGTCTGACAACAAGTATAGTACGGAAATATGGGTTGTGGGGCGGTTCTTCCTCTTGATAAAATTTATTTGTTTAGTATATGTGTGACAATAGAATTGAAACTTTCAATAAAATATATTTACCTCTTTAGCTAGAATCGCTTTACGACTATATTTATTAGAAGCATTAAGTGTGAGCTATATTAGTCAAACCGAAAGCCAATCTCAAAAAATGTGTTGTTGTTTTTGAAGTTGAATTAAAATGTTTAATAGAATCAAGATTTATTTCCTATCATCTTAAAGAAAATAAATTTTATTTATATCATTCGATAATTAGTAACGAAAAATTATTGAATTTTAAAATAAATTCATTTAAATATTTGTTACTTTATAATAGTCGAAAAATACTCTGATAAAAAAAATATAAGAATTAACTAGAAAAATTTACAATAAAAATAAAAAAAATTCGTTTTCTATAATTAAATTAAATCTAAATAATGAAATATAAAAAAGTAAATAATCTCAATACAATTCAAAATATCTTTAAGCCTATTTAAAATTTTATATATATATATATATATATATATATATATATATATATATATATATATATATATATATCTTTTTATGTGTGAAAATATAATATTTTTGTTAATACTTTTTTCGTTCATATACGAAAATATAGTAAAGGATCTTTATTTCTAATTATTGTTTTTTTCTCTAAGCGTTTTTGTCAAATTTCTTTACTACTTTCTTATTTATTTCATATCCCGTGTACACTTTTTTCATCATCGTAAATGAGTTTTTATTTTTTGCGTTTCAAAGTTATACACAGACTTTTAATTCTAGAATTGTATTTTGTGTTCATAGTCAGGGCCGGAATTCAGAAAATTATTAAATAATATTAAAATACATAAACAAGTATATACAGAAAAGACTGGAAAAAAATAGTAATTAGCAACAAACCGCGAAAATAAAAAATAATAAAACTTATTGTTATATTTAATAAAAGTTCTTAAATCAAAACTGAAAAAAAGAAATATCAAAAAGTAAAGTTTTGTTCCTTATTGAAAATCCTACCATGAGTAATAAAATTGCATATTTTTTAGAAAAAAAGAAAATATTTGATATTTTTATAAATAATTTCATATTGAAATAAATAAATCAATTTATTTTATATGTAGTGTATAAGATGTTCACGTATTTTTAAGTTTGTTCGGAAAATATAAACAAATATTAATAAAATGATTAATTACATAAAATTAATAGACATAAATGATATATACATAAAGATATAACAAACATGTTTCTGTATAAAAAATAAAAACAAAGCAAAACGTAAACATCACGTTTACAGAAAATCCATTTTAAAAAGAAATCTACACCTATATATTCATCTGAACGTTTGATGTACTATGCGTAAGGAATAAATCTCAAAATACACAAAAACAACTGCAGTGCTGCAAAAAATATTATCTTCCTTCCCTCCCAAACACTTTGTAAAAACATACTGACAATGTTATGATTATAAACGTAGAAACCAAGAACGGCAAACATACATGCACACAATACTTGCCTGTGTTTACCAAAAATTATATCGAAAAAATTATAAATTGATCTAAATAAATTTAAGTAAAAATGATTAATATAAAAAAAGAGAACAAATGCAGAGGAATTTTAATTTATAAATAAAATATGTTTGTAAGATGAATATCTATCAAATCTTTTAAGTTATAATATTGGACTAATGTTTTTTTCATCATAATAAAATACCGATTTTAAATTACAAATAAAGTTCTGTATTCATAAGAAAATGTCCACAGTTCGATGATTTTAATAATTTTAATACTATGAAGAAAAAGTTATTTAATATCATTTAAAAATTACCCAAAATACAATAATCTTAGCTTTAGATTATAAAATAACAATGAACAATTTTCTATACATTAATTTTGTGTTTTTTATAAAACTATTTTAATATTCAATTCTTCAAAGCTTAAATTACAAATAATTATATTATTTAATTGTATGAAATATCATAATATTCTAATAGAAAATCAAATTGGATATATATATATCATCACACATCATAAAAGCCCATATCAATCCACTACTGGACGAAAGCCTCATTGAATGCTAAGCATTCACTGGTATTTGGTCATATTTACCACGCTGACCAGGCGAATTGGTAAAGATTTTTTATTCGGGGTTTACTCCCTTAACTTTTCAACAATTATTTTTTTACAAGATGAGGTTGTCGGCCTTCATGCCCAACCCTCGAAAATGAGGGACTCTCCGACTGGGAATCAAACGCAATCTCCCGCATGACACGCGGTGATGCAAACCACTGTGCTACCCAGTCGGTATTTATATATATATATATATATATATATATATATATATATATATATATATATATATAATGTGTATACATTTTTAGGACACCTGTATAATTCAAGATGAATATTATAAAAAGATATAAATACATAATTGATCATTAAATAATTAAAATAACTAAAAAATCTAAAAATGTATACAGTTTCAACAAATAACTTATAGGAGCTTTATGCACCCAGTCAATTGCAATTTCAACACGTATACTTGAAGATTACGTATGTAGAGATAAAATGGAGTACGCTGCCCCATGCCATAAATTTTATGCTCATTGTTATGTTATGAGTATCCGGGATTTGCGGTTTACAATCGTTACGCTTGTTCAAAGAGCTTTATACCTGCGAGCTAGGATTCTCAGTACTTGGGTTTTCCTTATCATTTATTTTTTTACGAGTTGTTGATTGAAGATTTTTTTAAAAAATATATCATACGTACAAAATGTGTTATTTTAAATGTTAACAATACTTTCACGAGTAATTATTTTAAATATGACTATTCATGTAACAGATAATTGGTATTTATTAATTTGGCTTATCTGAAGAATAGTTAACATTAATAGGAATACAATTTTTTGAAGCATAATTTAAGTTACTTATGAAATCAATAGAAAAGTATATAAGATATACAAACAGTTTTAATATGCGATAAAATGAAAAAATCATACTAGATTTATTTATGCGATGAAACTTCGTCATTTAACAGTATTATTTTATATAAATAATCTATACGAATAATTAAAAACAATTATTTAATACCATGAGCAAATAATTCCTGTTAATAAAAAAATTAAAAACATGTCATGAGTGGTTGATTCACTTTGCACAAATGAATTTTAACTCCAACACCACAATAATTTAAAGTATTCAATAATCACTTATTGTTCACTTATTATTTATAATTATATAATTTATAATTAGATCAGAGCTTTCAACAGAAAGGCTCTGACGATGATGGCATCGTCATCGAAATGCATTAGCCGATATAATTATAAACTATATAATTATAAATAATAAGTGAACAATAAGTGATTATTGAACACTTTAAACTATTGTGGTGTTGGGGTTAAAATTCATTTGTGCAAAATGTCATGAGTCAATTAAAAAATATACGATTTTTTTAACAAATATAAAAAGTGTTTATTTCAAATTTATATTAATCATAAAAACAATTCTGATTATGATCGCATATTGCACTTATATAATTACATTCGAAAAATATTATCTAAATTTTAATTTAAAAAAATTGGAATAAATCAAAATTTCAAGTAAACAAATGGATAGAATTTTGTCAATTTTAAATGTGTTAAGTGAAAATTAAAATATATTAATTAAAAACTAATTTTAAAATGTAAACTCTACTCCAAATATTTAATATTTATAGAGATTTAAAAGACACACACACACAACATGTGTGTATAGGTTTATATTATTTATATCTTTTTTTACAAAAAATTAAGATGAATTATATATTTTTATTATAGTAAAAAAATCTAATGGTGGTAATTCCCAAATACCTTAAAATAACACCGTTAAGTATGTGTCTGTATGTATACATACGAGTGTGTGTGTGTATGTGTATATGTATATATATATATATATATATATATATATATATATATATATATATATATATATATATATATATATATATATATATATATAATGTATATATAATAAAAAATGTGTGTACGTGCATATGCGCACGTCATAATTATTTAGACAGAACCCAAATGGTTTAAAAAAATAAAATATTATTATATTTTTAAAAAAGAAGCAAATTTCATTGTAATAAAACTGTTGTGCAATAAACATTTTCCGATTAAACTATATTGGTATTTTTGAAAAAAAAAACATGCCCTACCATAAAAGGATTCTAATTAGACTCCATTCCACCTTTTAATCTTGGATTCATATTCTTTAATAGATGTTTTTAATATTAAAAATTGACTTAATATTACAAATATTAAAAGTACACTTTTAATTACAAAATTATTTTCAAAAGGAATATAGTTGTATATAAGTTTACTATAAATACTTAAAAAAAATCACATAAACCTAAAATAAGGATAAACTACTGATCAAAAGGCAATTAAAAAAACTAATGTATAACTTCAAATATTTATTTACATTAATTTTATTCATTTATAATTAAAATGAATAGAAAAATATTTCCACTGGGCATAGTTTGTGTCATGTTATAAAATACTGATGAAATCCATAGTATCAAATGAAAACTATTAATTTGGAAAATATTCAATTAACATTATTGCACCCTGAACAAATTATTTTTTTTAAAATACATGAAATGCTCATCTTTGTTACAATGATAAAATTTAAATATTGTTTGAAACTGACTAAATACTACAATCACTAAATGACTTACACATTTTAAACTAACAAAATGAAAATGAATTCATATAATTAAAATTATATTAATATAAAACAATTTCATAATGGAATAAAAACTTATTACTATTAAAAAAGTGTATTACAGAAAAAATATTAACTTTATATATGTATATATATATATATATATATATATATATATATATATATATATATATATATATATATATACTTCTTTAATTTTAATATTTTATTTTAATAAATAAAGGAAAAATATGTACATTATTTCTATACATATGACATTTGCCAATATTTGCATTTAATATAGAAGTTATTTAGACTAAAATAACTTTTTTGTGTAAAAAAAAAAAATGTGTGAGAACTTTGTGAGGTTTCCATAAGCACAGTGACATACTTTAAACACATTTATATTTATAAAGTTTAGAAAAAGTTACAATTTAAGTACTACTTTTTCCTAACAGTATTTCAAAACATGTAACAATTTAACGTAGAACGCATTGTTTTTTTTCTTTACAAACTTTACCGTAAACCCTTTTTAAATAACACATATAGTAAAATAACGTATTTTGTAACAATTTAACTAGAAAAAGAACAAACAAAGTATCATTGATCAATAAAAACAAATGATACAATGAATATAGATAAATGTAATTTGGAAATTGAAAACTACATAATTATTTACAAAAGTACATACGTGTACACATATGAGATGTATTTTAAAAATAAAATTTAACTATTTTTTTTTTTTAGATGAATTACAATTTCATTCAAAAATTAAATAAGCTTCTTAGAAAAGTTTAGCATAATTAAAACAATGCAAGTCATGTTACAGTGATTCTATAAAAACACCAACATAAATAAAAATATAGCAAACAAGTTTTTCATGAATAAATTTTATACATGATTACAAAACTGCTTGTAAAATCATTTTACCTGATTCTGTTCAGTCAGTTCACCAATTGGGTACTTAAATCATTTTAATAATTGTATGATACATCTATCCAATTAGTACTTACAAAAAATATTTAAATAAAAGATACAGCAGTAACTAATATTTCAATTCTGATAATTCAATTTGCAATGTTTTCATATGACATTCATATAGTTATCAACATACAATTTGAATCAATATAAAAATTATATTACAGATTTTTTTTGATGTTTTTAGTATACTTATACAATGTTATAAACCATTACTACTGTTTTATACTACACAAGCGTTGTGGTAAAAAATCTAAAGTGTTTTAAATAAATGTATTATATTTAATGATAAACACCAATTAAACACAGTATATTTACAAAAAACATTAACACAATCACCATCATCATTTGTATCTGTTAATATGTTGATAGCATCTGAAAATCTGTTAAAATTTTATTTCCTACACAATTTTATAAACAATATTAACACAGATATATTTTTCAAATGTTTACTTCGGATTTTTTGGAAAAAAAATTATATAAACGATCAAAACAGCTCTTAAATTTGTAACAATAAAACTGTACATCCACTATCATATAAATACAAATATGTGTATAAAATTATTTCATAAAGTCATAATATAAACAATAATAATACAATATTAAAACAATATTGCCATTTCATCATTTTGTATACATTTTGAAAAAAATATAACATGATTTCTTATAAAACAATTTCAGAATAATCAATACAAATTTGTAGTCACTAATATATTTGTTATTAATCACTTTGCATGCCCTGTTACTCTTATAACAATTTAGTCGTGTATAATTAACGTTTTCTAATTACCCAACAATTTTTTTATTCAATTTTAAGTTACTTTTATCGCAAAAAAATATTGATTTATTTCAGTTTCATTATAACTACTAACACTACAATTATCCATTGAATATGTAGTTTTAATTATAAAAAATCTTACATAATTTTAAATTCACTTTACTTTTAACATGCTTTTTGCTTACAGAATGAAAACTAGTCTATTACCACAAAAATACAAATTTAAATATTTTGTTTCTATTAATTTTTAATTAATTAATATACCACACACATACATACATACATACATACACACACACACATACACACATATATATATATATATATATATATATATATATATATATATGTATGTATATATGGTCCATGTGTACATAAACATTAAATATAATAAAAATCAATAAATATATATATATATATATATATATATATATATATATATATATATACAAATATAAATATAATAAAATTATAATGTATATATGAAGTATGCAAATATATACAGTTTTGACCTTTTGGATTCACAATATAAACAAACAGAAATATTATTTTACACCAGTAAAAATTCAAAATAATTACGATTTTCTAATACAAAAAATACATGGAAAACAACTACATTATAAAATGTAAGAAACTATAAAAGGCTTAAGCTCAAAAAACTAATAACACACAGACACCTATCAAATAAATCTACACAATATAATGTAAACTAATAATGTACACTTTATTGTGAATGAACTGATTGTTAAATAATAAAAAAAAATCTAGACAAAAAATTACATTTCCAAAATAATTCAAAAATAGAAAAACATATCAATTCTTATAAGTTCATATCAAACATAATGCTTACAAAAACTAATCAATTAAGTGTTCTATTTGTATTGTAAAAAACATTGAACTTATTTGCTGCACCTTAATGAGTTACAAAAAAAAATATATTTTCAACAATCATATTGCAATATTTAGATAAAATTCAAATTATTCTACATTTATTTTATTTTTATAATTAAATAATTTTTAGCTGTAAGATTCATATATTATTTCATAAAATAAATATTTTTGTAATATAAACTCACCATTTAAATAGTTATTCAAATAATTATGAGCATTAAATAAATATAATTTTCATACAATTATATGTAACAAATTAAAATAATTAGCATGTATTCTAAATATTAATTATACTATTTAAAATTCAACAACCACAAAAATGAGATTTAAATTTATTATGTGATTTAGTTTTCAAGTTATTTAAATAATTACACATACAAGTAACGAAAAACAAATAAATACCCATTTGTATGAAATAAAAACAATTTCAAATACACATAATAAATATTTCTTTATTTCTTTTATTTATTCATTCATTCATTTTATATATATATATATATATATATATATATATATATATATATATATATATATATATATATATATATATATATGTATGTATAGCAAAGAAAATAGTTTTTCACAAGTACCCAATGGTTTAAAATAAATCAAAATATAAAAAATATCAAAATAAAAACTGAAAAAATCCTGTTTTCCATGCAACTACTTAACCAGTCTTAAATTTGATATTGATTTGGCAATCACAATAAACATTTTTAATGTTGTTTTTTTTATCATTATTGTTGATAGTAAGCATTTGTCATTTTATTAATCATTAAAAATTCTAATTACATTACTTGTGAAAATTATCACTAGAAAATTCACAAATACAATAAAACTGGAAAGTACGATCATACTTAAAAACCAATTTTATTTTGTAACAATGTTTGCATTTATTTCTTGAGTATTAATAGGAACCACTCAATGGTGTATCGATCACAGTAGCAAAACATCAAATCACAAATTCGCATCCAACTCATTTTGAGGTTACATTGGTGTTATTATAAATACACTTCTTTACAAGTTCATTATTGTTACACGTATGTACATTTGTTACCACATTCTCATACATCCTGCAAATCAGCTGGTAAATCATTTTTAGGATGTTTATTTTCAAAATGCTGTTTATATGTTTTTGGATCTGGCATCTGAGCCTATAAAAAAATTTTTTTGATTTTACTCTAACGTTTTATTAATTAATATTAATTCAACAGAAATTAAACATTATAACGAATAATAGCAATTGAGAAAACAAGATGAGGCAAATAATATTAATATATACCACACCAGCTACATAAAATAATGCAATCCATATTGTTAATATAGTCATATAAAAAACAATTTGAAAAATAAGTTTTTTACATAAATAGGTACAATGTTTTTACATACTCATTGAAACCAACATTAATATACAAATAAATCTGCCACATGTCAGATAAAATTATTAGAAAGTTAAAAAACCATTGGAGAAAAATAACACACTTTAAGTTCGACTAAATAATGAACAAATATACTAACCTTACACACAGCACAAACATGCACTAAGGCTTTTTGTGCTGCTTTCTTTTGTGCATTAGCATTGTGTCCCTGCTGTTTTTTTGCTTTTGCTGCTTTCTCAGCAGCTTTCGCCTGAGATTGGATTTTTTGTTGCCCTCTGGCCATTATTTTATACTAAAAAATAAATAACATAAAATCAATCAATTAATTAACTGATTTAAATATTTCATATATTTTAACATACACCACACTTAAACTTGGTATTTATGAACGAAGTATAGTTACTGTTAATTGGGAAATAGTATGTAAATGATGAAATGTTGTAAAAAATAATGTGACAAATTAATTAAAATTAAAAGAATTCTGAAAATACCTTTAAATTACAAAAAAGTTACAAAAAGCACGTTGTAATATTACACGACTCTGAGAAAATTAATTTTCCCTAAAGCAATACTTCAAGTCAAACATTTGATTTATATACGTGTCAAAATCAGAACATGTTTGAAGAATTCAATATGATTTTGAATAAAAAAAAAACTTACGTATTACAATAATGTACAATAAATTATTGACAATTCAATTTATAAATAAAAAATTAATGAACAATAAATATTTTTTAAACTACTAAACATAAAACATGAACACGTCTGTTTTCACACATCAAACTAATTTTCTTATGTGGTTGACTTCGTTTAGTTAACTGTATATACACATACAAATATATATATATATATATATATATATATATATATATATATATATATATATATATATATATATATATATATATAAAATTAGAAAGCGATAAATATTATAACATGCACACACACACACACACACACAAGTATTACATTTTAATTCACATTTCAAAATATTTACGGTTGATCATTTATAATTTTGTCATAATTTATCAGTTTTTTTTGTCCCTTAATGATGACAACTTTCTTGTTCAATTAATTTAAACTTTTTAAAATTTAATTACGTGCCATTCAAAACAATAATACAAAAGATACTCTTCTTTATTAATTAATTTGTAGAGTACTCCCCCTCCAAAAAAAAATGTATAATAGGTGTATATATATATACATATATATATATATATATATATATATATATATATATATATATATATATATATATATATATATATATATACATATATATACACACACACTCATATGCATATATAGCAATTATAACTTTCATTATTTTATACTCAAAATCTTACCTTAAAACAAACGTGGATATTTGTGCAAATATTTTCAACTCTTAAAAATAAGTACTTTTTTAATGTTTATTCATAATATATTAAATAATAATTTGTACGATCATTTTAATTTCATAAATAAAAAAAAATGATGATAAATACAGTAATTTATGAACAAATCAAATGAAACTAATTCATTTATAACACACATACAACCATGCATTCTCTCATGTTATTATTCAATACTTTTTTCTGGATAATGTATTCATAAATACTTATAAATAGGTATTTAAAACTTCCAAAAATTTTATTTATAGTTTATTGAATATTTATGTTTATAACGCAATTTTCATTAATTACAAAATACTATTAGCATCCCCATACTGTATGAATCATCTATTTAAATATTTATAATTATATACATTCATAAAAAATTAAATACGTTTCAAAATTTCTTCAGTATTAATATGCAAATAACAAAATATGCCAAGAAAAGAAGAAAATCTATTTCATTCACTTTTATTGTATGTACGAAATACCTTCGACAATACAGTTTTTTTTTTACATACATTAAAAAAATTAAACCTCTGTTAGCTCATTTTTGTTAATTTAATTATTACACATACACTAGTGTATATGTTTATATGTGCATGCATATGTGTGTATATACACACATACACATATACATATATATGTGTGTATATATATATATATATATATATATATATATATATATATATATATATATATATATATATTTAATTTGTGTAAAAATTATGTAGGCAAATGACTTACCGAGCTAACTATGTAATAAAAAATATAACCTTTGGCAAAAAAAATTGTACGCATTTTATTATCATAAAGAATATATTAGACGTAGTAATGATAAAAAATTTTACATGATATAACTAAATGGAATTTTTAATATCAAAAATAGAAACCATATAAATTAACAATGCAGTTTCAAAATACTTCATTTCATTTATTTCTTGACTGGATGAAAGCAGCGTTACATAAATAATAAAGTGTTTTTGCATACAAATTTCAATTATAATAAAATTGATAATACGAAAATACCCCATCCATGCTTTTAATATACAATTGTTTTCCACAAAAAATATTTCTACTTCATTATACCATTAACAATAGACAGATATGGTCTTACCAGTAAAATTTTAAAAATTATTTACCAAATTACCTGTCATATATGTTAATAATGTAGTGCAGTATATTTATATTGAGCACAGATGACACTTTTAATATAAAATTTACAAATAAAATAATTACATACTTTTTCAAAAAAATAATCAAAAAATTTTTAGACTGAATCATCTGATACGATTTCATTTGCATTAATATCATTACCATCCAATAATAAAAAATGTACATAATATAAAATCAAAATTTAAAACATACATATACATTCACACACACACATATACATACATAACGTGTGTATATATATATATATATATATATATATATATATATATATATATATATATATATATATATATATATATATATTCCCACTGATTTAGAAACCTCATTTTACTGGGTATATTTTAATATTTTTCAACATTCAATGCCACTGTGGTAAAATATGTTTTTATTATATGTAGCCAAGGCACCCGACTGTCTTATTTTAACAATAATCAATTAAAGAAATAGGTAACTACTAATAAACAAGATCAATATACAAAAAATGTATCATATTAAAAATGCAAACTTACATTACATTTTTAAATACATGCATATAAAAATCATATATTCATATTTAACAAATACAAACAACCACACACACACACACACACACACACACACACACACACACACATTCTAATTTATAAGCACGTATTTAAATTAAGTAAAAATGAAATTACTGAAAAAACACTTAAGTTACAAAATAATTCATATATATACATACATACATACATACATACATATATATATATATATATATATATATATATATATATATATATATATATATATAAAAAATTATGCATATATATACAATTATGACAGACAGAATTATATTTGTTCATGAAGTGTATTTTAGAAAAAAAAATAATTTAAAAATGTTTTACTTATTTTTAGCTACCTATAAAAATTATTAAAATATCAATAATACTACTTAATATGTAAAATCAACAGACATCAATAAACAAAATAAAAAAGTATTAACTAAAACTTATTAAAAGCTGACAATATTTTCTTAAAGATTAATAGTATGAATACAGAAAAAGAAATTCTTATAAATTGAGTAAAAGTTTATCAATTTGAAATTTTTATCGTATCTCGAGCGTATTCAAATAAAAATGTTATCAATCGAGTAGAGTACCTTGCACAGCATACAGGTAGAAAGAAAACTCCAGTCATCTGCCAGCAGTCACACGATATGATGATCGAATTTCTATAAACTTAACATCTTTTTTTCTGAAATTAAAGACGAGCTAGAAACATCATAGCTGTAAACATCTACAGTTCAATATATAATAAATACAGAAATGATACACTAAATGAAAAACACTCGAAGTTAATTAAGTTTCGAGAGATATTTGACGCTCGCCGCTGTTTGTCAAATGTACATACTATATTTACAGCTATGACCGCATATCACAGCTAACAAAAATTTAAAGTAAAACATCACGATGTTCGCTACGACATTTTAATTTACAATAGACGCACGATCGCTAGCACGTTCGGTCGCACATGACGACTGCTATTTACAAGGACGTGCCACGCACACCAAACAATGCCTCGCATATGTACAACTTTAGAGGACATCGTCGACGGTCGCGACCACTTTTCCGACTTCACATTTGTACTAAGACGCGAGCCGCCGCCGTGACTAGAGCCTTTCATTAACTTATTTTTTTGGCCGGCGACTTTGCAAGCGGGCGTAATTTCTTGAGCGATGATGAACGCCGACGTTGTGCTGGCGTTGGCGAACCCACACAACACGGACAACCGCGTTTCACATGGCCACGTTGCGACGATCGCCGAGCCGGTTCACCATCAGATAGTGATGGCGACGGTGTTGAACGTGCGCGAGTCGTTGACTCTTCTAATGAAGATGCGTCCGAATCAGCACGAGCACGAGACGTCGATCGAGCGAGAGCTCTTCTTGAATAAGTCACCACAGGTGAACCGGCTCGACAAAATGACGGAGATCTATCAGAAACAGACGCTGAATCTGGTGAATCAGGTGCCAAATCTTCACCTCCTACACTCTCTACACATCCATCTACAGCTGTATCACCGTTCTTAAGTGTTTGTTTTTCTCCTCCGAAAAAGTATTCTGTTTCAGCATCCTCATCATCACTCTGTACTCCTGCATCGAGAAAATCTGAAGCACGAGGACTTTCGTACTCGTTGCCATCACGGTTTGGCCTCTCATTATCAATGATTCGTGCTTCAGTGTAACGATCGTCTATCTCATCGTCAGATACAGGTCCGTTTGACAAACCATCAAAAGAAGGTGAATGATTTGAATCAAATAACAGATGAGCTTCAGGAAACAGATCGCTTGCACTCGGTTCATCCACACCAAGATCTTCACATTCTTCTGACAAAGATTTCTGCAATCGCATTTCACGTTCAAGAGCAGCTTGTTTTCGCTGTGCAAGAAGAATCTGTACCCCGTGTGATGCACCTGGTCGGTTCCTATCTGCTTTCATGTCAGTAACTAACCCAGTAACAAAACGTTTTTTCGGAGTTGAATCTACCGATCGTGTACAGGCTTGTACAACATCTCCACCAAATTGCATACCAGGACTATGCCTAAGAGAATTTTCATCCCTTGTAGACCAGCTTTTCTTGACATTTTTAGATACCCCGTTTTCATCTTCAGTCTCATTTCCATTGTGTGAGACATCATCTGCATTTACCACACATGTGTCTGAAAGCATCGGACCGTTTTCAGAAGAAGTACTACCGTTCACGGGTTCAGATTCAAGTGTACCACGTTCTGAATCAGATCTTCCTTCTTTATCTTCATTGTCTTTTGTAACAGTGACAACCGTGTGCGATTCATCTCCGACCACAAAACGTCTCCGTTCATCGTTTGTGGTTATAACTTCAGATGCGGTCGTAATTCGCGAAAATCTTTGATCGTTTTTTATCGGCGCTCTCGTAACTACACTACTAGATTGATTACCTGAAATCGTCGGTAAAACCACTTGTGCAGTTGCAAGTGATTGTACAGCAGGTTGGCCAGTCACAGTAGGGATCTTTATAGGTTTTACAGCAAGAATTTTATTTCCACCAACAATAGTAATTTGCTGTCCTGTTTTTACCATAGATACCGGAAGTATATAATTTCCAGGCATGAGAACAGCTGTTGCATTGGTCATTTTTCCCACCTGAGCTAAAGCTTCCCCGACTGCAGAGTCTGCAATTATTACATTTCTATGCCCAGTTGATGCTGCATCTGTTAAAATTAATTGGCGTGTAGGACGAGTCTCTGATGTTGTCTCAATAGGCGTATCATCAGTTGATCCAAGACTTTGTGCATCTCGAGTTGATGTAGAAGGTGCCCCACATGAGCCATCCTCACTGCCTGTCGCCCGATTATCATCCACACCTCCAGGACTAGCTTCTGCTGATGCTGGACCACATTTTTTCGTACCAGATGTTTTCTTTCGTTTTGTATTCTGGCTAGGGTTAGTAGGCGGGTTAGATCTGCGACGAGGTGCAGGTTTATTATTAAGATCAGGAGAATTTCGTAGTTGTTCAGCATACTCTGCAAGAATTGAATATATCCTTTGTGCAGTTCCTTCATCTTCTTGAGGCTTCTGTTGAAGTTTTGGAACCGGTGACGATTTATTCGGATTTCCGTTTGAAGATTTCATTGATTTACTACTCTTTGGTGATTTAGCAGCGACTGTAGGTGTAGATGTTGCTGTTTTTACAGTGATGGTTTTGGTAGAATTCGACATAGATGATACTGATGGTCCAGGGCTAGTTGAATCAGTCGTTTCATGAATAGATGTAGATGCTGTATCAACAAGTACAACAGGAAAAACATGACGTGGGGGAGTGTCAGGTCCACTTGCACCTGAGGAATCTTCATCACGACCACTACTAGGCTGAACAGTACTTCTCTCTTTTACTTTTTCCATAACTTTATCAAATTCCCTTAGCTGCTCAAGAGTTGAAGAAGAAACTGTTTGATCTACCTCAGCTGGTAATCTAGCAGGAGCAGAACTCACTACAACTCGAGGTCTATACAATAGCTGTGTAACAACACGACTAGCAGGAACAACACTGCCTGTGACAACACTCCCTGGAACGACTCCACCTGTTACTACGCTACCAGTCACAACACCACCTGTAACTACACCACCCGTAACAACATTCCCAGTCACTACACCACCAGTCACAACACCCCCTGTAACAACTCCCCCTGTCACTACAGTACCTGTAACAACACCACTAGCAGCGACTCTCTGCACAAGTGGAAAAGGCACTCGTGCTGGAGGAACTGTAACTTTAGCTGTTGAAGTCCTTGTATCTGCAACTTCACCAGCTGTTGATGACACTATTCCTGTTCCAGCAGTAGACACAACTGCACCTGCTGTTGAAGCAACAACTCCTGTTGAGGCACTTGCCCCAGCAACACTCGTTATTACAGTCTGTTTTAATGTTTTGCCAAAAGCTTGTTGAAACTTAGGTAATGCCGGACTATCAGCACTTTCAGCTGTTTTTGGTTGCTCAGGACGACTTCCTGATTCAATAAATTTTGCATAATTCGCTTCATAAACAGAACGTGGTGCTGAAGTCGTTGTTGCTGTTGTAGTTGTTTGATATACTATCGGTGCAGTCACTTTCACCGGCTTTAACTCGGAATCAGTGCGAACACGAGCATTTGAGGCGACATTAGGAACAGCTGCAAGACGAAATGTTTTACCACTCAGCAGCAACTGGACCTGTTTTTGACCATCATCCGAAATTGATCTCAATAACTGTGGATTTAAAACAAGGTGTGGTGATGTGGTCGCTGGTACTGTCCTTGATGCAGATGGCTGAGGAGTTGGAAACAAATTTGCTGCCTTTGCTGCATTGATTGCAATTGCAACATGTTTTGGAGCAGGTGGAGAACACCCTAGTGGAAGTTGACTAAAAGGAGGTCTTACATATTCATTTTTTATTATGCTAATTCCACTAGCTGGAGAAGTTGACACTATTACAGAAGGCTGAGACTGTGGAATTGTTACAGAATTATCCACTGATGCAGAACTAGTTGGAGATGATTCTTTAGGTGCAGTTGTTGGCTGACCTACACGTTGAATGTGAGGAGAAACATCAGCACTAGCAGGTGCACTTGCAGGAGTTTCCTGCTGTTTATCTCTTTGCCCTGATATCTGAATTACTTGAACAACAGGTTCTTGAGGAGCTGGCCGTACATCTTCTAAGCTAGTCAAAGATTGAAAATTTTTTTTCCAATCTTCTAAATTTGTATTAATATCATCAGAATGATCACCGAATAATTTCCTTTTTCTTGAAATTTTCTTACGTTGATTCGTTTTAGCTGTTACCTTGTTGAGAAATGATTCATTAAGATTTTCACACCCACTATCATTTCCCTTGGATAAATCAAATGCTTCACGTGTAAATTTTTTATTGCAAGGAAGTTCATCTTTTGGAGACTTACTACTTAAAGATTTATATACATCAGTTCCCGATCTAGTAGATGAACTTTCATCACTACGAATCATTTTTAATACTGGCCCGTAATCATCTTTGGTCACTTCTGGAGACCTTTTGAGAAGAGGACGAAATGCTCTCAAGCTACGTAACACATTTGGATCACTAGAATGTCTTTCAGATGTATTTGATGTTATATTCAAATCATTTCTAATATTGGAACTATCTGAACGAGAGCGATCAATTGTAGTACGTGGTATGAAATCTAAATTATTACCATCGTTTATAACATTCTTCACAGTATTTGAAATTTTGTCTGTTGTACCTGAATAATACAAACATTTATTTTCAAATTAATCTTACAAGAATATCTATAACATATTTATATACACACACACACATACATACATACATATATATATATATATATATATATATATATATATATATAAATAGAAGCTATTACATCAAATATAAATTTACACACACAAATTCAAAAGTAAAGAATACACTGATTGATATTTACCTAATACAGTGCTTGGCATGAAGTATGTTGTACTGGGTATATAATAGGTTGGACCTACAACATATTCAACAGATGATGCAGAAATTGTCCTAAAATCTCGTGCAGAAACTTCATCTACTCTGTTCTGAACAGTGCGTTCTATATCTCTAGATGTATTAACCGATGAACAATTTTCAAAACTAGAAGCACTTTCAGTTGATTCATTACTATTATCAGAATCTTCAATGAATTTTTCATAGCCTTTTTCAATACCAAAATATTCATTATTGTCAGGCTGAACAGGCCAATTTTTAAAGAGACTGTAATCTATATCCACAAAATTCAATCTTACATCTAATGTGAGATCTTTATAATGATTTAAATATTCCAATAAATCTTCTTTTAGGAAAGTCCAATCCCGTTCCCAACTTAAACCTGGAACTCTAGTGCTTGACAAAACTACATTTAAATCATCTCTTAGTTCATCAGGAAGATCAATCATTTCTGATGATAAAATTCCAGATGCTTCAGGATCTCGACATGATACACCAGACACTGTGGTCGATGTAACAAAATGACCACACTGTGGACATAACACAGGTCCTGTTCCTGCTCTATGTTTAGGACATTCCTTTATTGCAAGATCCCATAATAAACTTACTGCTACAGTCTCAATAGTTTCATACATTTCCCAGGTTGGATACACAGTAAATGCATTAATAAGAAATTCCCGTCTAGCAATAGAATTATCTACTTTATCTGCCATTAATGAAAATATCGTAGATATTTTTTGAGATATTTCATGAACAGCTGTAATATCTTTTAATACAGATTTAGCATTATCCAAAGAATTTGCTTCAGTAGTAAGAACACGAACATATAATTCCATTACAAATCTAGTCAATCCCTCAACCTGAAAACAATTATTTTTAATGTAAAAATCCCATGTGAAAAATATTTTTTTTTATTCTGCTACCTTGCGAGATATAGTCTTAGCAAACTCAGCAACATGATCAGATGATTCACAGATCATACATAATTTTTTAACAGCAGCTGTTAACTGTTCATTTTTATCTTTTTGAAATAAATCACAAAGGGCTTCAACAAGCCAAATAAACTGATCTTTTGTTTTTGAAAAAGGTTGAAGAATTAAATGAGCTAAAAGAATCTGTATCATCAATTCTTTGATTTCACTATTGCGTTGATCTGTAAATCTCTTTACTAATTCTATTCCTTCATCAACAGAAAAACTCTTTACCTAAAACAGAAATAATTTTAAAAATTACTTAAGTCACTTAATTACTTGAATTGATATGTATGTGTGTGTGTGTGTGTATGTGTGTATATATATATATACACACACATTATTAATAATTATTAATTGTATTATTCTGTATATATGTGTGAGTTTATACACATATATATATATATATATATATATATATATATATATATATATATATATATATATATATATAAACTCACACATATATACAGAATCAAATTTCATTCTTATTACATTACTTACCAGGCCAACCATTTCACGAAGATGCCCTGACTCATGTAAAAGTTTTATATGCATATTAATTATGCTATCTCTATCCTTATCTAAAATTTGTGTACAATACTTTTTTGATCTTAAACAATTAAATACATATTTACTATAACGCAATGCCATTTTTTGACATCTGTTTTCAACAAGAAAACGTAGTCGCATTTTTATGATATTTGCTGTTTCTCCATTTAAAAATTCTTCAGCTAAAATAAATAAAATCTTACATTTTTAAATGTACATAACTTTACATAAACAATAAAAAATATTAATTTAAAAATTCTAGTCAACTAAGCTGTACCAATAATACTATGTAATTTAAATTAGGATTTATAATATTTAATTAAATTATATATTTAATATAAAATTTAAGGGTAAGAAATTAAAACTTTTAATGTAATAGGTAAGAATTTTTTACCTTGCTCTGCATTAATTTCTTTTAAGGCATTGGGGTTTAATGCATTATTTTTCCATGGATTTTTTACTAGCCTTAACAATTCGGGTATTCCTATATCAAATTTCGCCAAATAACAACACACGATTAAAAATCTATGCTTAATATAAACTGACAATTCATTCCAACGAAAATCAAGAATTATGTCAATAATTTGTGGACTCAACTGATGCAACATATCCTGTATTTTATTCCTAGAGAGACCACTACGTTTTTGTAATTTTAATAATGTTGCAATCATGAAAAGTACCCTTGCTTCATACCGTGCAGATGAATGTAGATTTTTCATATTTCGAGCCCTAGCTACAATATCTACACCCTGCAAAGTACATATTTATCAATATATTTAATTAAACACAAAGTAAAAGAAATATTTTTTTAAGCCTTTTAAAATTACATTTTATTTATTGTTAAGAATTTTAAAAATAATTAATTCCTAATGAAATGAACTCACAAATATAAAGATAATAAACATTAATACATACAACAAAATTTTATAGATATGGAGAGCTATTCTAAAATATTCATTGGCTAAAAGATCAAAAAAAAACAGCATTCTAGCTAATGACAAAAGTATAATATACCGCAAATTTATATTATTATTTTTATATAAACCATTCAAATTAATTTAATGTATAATGTTTATAAGTGAGAATGATGCTGATTTATGTTTTTGTGCATAATACTCTTATAACTTTCAATTTTAAAGAATAGTAGGATGGTAAACATATTTATTAAATAATATTTATTTTCGTACAAAAATTAAATAAACACTTTCAATAATCCAATTGTTATCCAACATAAATATATTTATTCAAACTAACTCGCTTGATTTCATATATCTTTTTCTTTCTGTGAGAAAATATTTAAAAAATACTATAAGGAAAAAATGGTTACAATTCTTCACATTTAATATGTAACATAATGAGTTTTACAATTAATCATACTGTCTATATCTGCTTTTTTGTACTGAATTATAAAAAATATCATTACAAGCCTTTTGGCTAACTATACCACTTAAAAAATCAAATTAACACATTCACATATAGATGAAATACTATCTACTGACTATTGTCTTAAAAAATAATAGTTGCAATGAACTATATTCATTAACCTCCTAATTAAAAAACAAACCTCAACAGAGTAAGAATGTTATGGGATTTTTTTAATAAAAGTAATTAAATTATCCTTTCCAATCACTTTGTTTAAAAAATATGTTATGATTAAAGTCAAAATTAAATGACATCAAATCAATATAGAAAAATATAATCATGAGTACCTTTTCATTGTTGTACTTTTTTTAAATGATAAGACATTTTTTAATATGTATTCATACAAAAATGAAATCAAAATTTCCTTGCTTGTGTAATATCTCATTATGAAGTTTACTCTCTCAATCATAAAAACATTTTTGTAAATTATATATCTACATAAATATTTTTAATTTAATATCTATCTATACATATATATATATATATATATATATATATATATATATATATATATATATATATATATATATATATATATATATATATATATATATATTTATATGTATATGTATGTGTGTGTGTACACGCGGAATCTATCTGGTTAAATTATTACTTACCAATTACACACTCACTTCTTTCATTCATTTATTATATTCTTTAAATATTTTTTCTAAATCACAACTACATTTCATTTATCAAATACTTTTATGTTAATTAAATACTTTTACAGTTATTAACTAAAAATCTATATATAATCTAAATTATTTCTTTACTTACAAAAAAGGAAAAAAATAATTTATTGTCTGCTCTAAAACTATATTTTCTTATTTCCCGAGAAAATGAACATTATATAACATTTTTTTTATTTCTGAATAATAATTCCATTCTTTTTGCAGAGTAAATAAAAAATTACATATATAAATCAAAATATTTATTATAAAAACATTTGATTTTAAAAGAAATACATAAATAAATAAATAAAACTTCAAAATTTAAAACTTATATCGAACACAATAATAACAAATTAAAAATATACAACAAATATAACTACATAAATGTTTTTATTGGACATATAATACATATACCTTCAAATATAACGAAAAAATAATTAATTAAAGAAAAACCACACAATAATTTTAGGTATTTGAACAGTTTGATAAAATGTTTGATAAATAATTTAAATTCAATTAAAGTACTTAAAAACGTAATGAAATTAAACAAACAGTAATATTTAATAAAAACTTGAATATAAAACAGGCACTGAAAAGAAATCATAAAATTATATTCAACTTTTATCTCAATAAGAAATACTACCTATATATTATTGCCTACACACACACACACACACACACACACACATATATATATATATATATATATATATATATATATATATATATATATATATATATATAAATATATATATATATAATGCAATTTTTAAAAAACTACTAACTGTACTAGTATTGCTCAAATCAGTATAAATAAAATATATACATGAATATAAAGCATTTGGTTCAGATAAATTCAAATATTTCAATGTACACATACACATTTATACATGTTACAAACTATACAAACGTGTATATATATATATATATATATATATATATATATATATATATATATATATATATATATATATATATATATATATATATATATCAAAAAGAGAAATTGGGGACTACAAATGTCAATTAAATCTAATTCTACTGTCTAATTTTGACAACATAGAGTAATTTAGAAGAAAACTAAAAAAAGTCTAAATTAGAGATTTAATTCACAAAATAATATAAAAATGTTATCAGTTTAAACATATGAGTGACCGGTACAATGAATATGAATATTCAATAACTTAAGAATAATAGTAAATAACAAAATTATATTTATAAATATATTTATTTTTTTAAACATAAAAACATGTTTAATGATAACTTTAATTACAAAACATAAAATAAATTAATTTGAAAAAGTTCTGCACACATTTATTTTCTTGTTTCTGGTATATAGAAAAAGTTGTTAAATTTGAAAAATTACAGTCGATGTACTTCTCTCAAGTGAAGAAATTTATAAATTAAATAAAATGTTCATTACAACAATAAACACGATATTTAAATGTCATATGAAAAGAAAAACAAAAGCCTATAGGTTAATAAACAATAATTACTAATTGTCAAAATGACATTTCAGTAAACATAAATAATATTTAAATATTATAAGGTCACAAATGCCAAATAACAATTCTGGACAACTTAATCAACAAATAGTTAGTAAAATAATTACTAGAAAGATTAGTCATCAAGTACAACATCTTGGTATTTACATAAATTATAATAAACACCAACATTAATCCAATTTTAATAACATGTCTTTAGTAAAATATTTTATAGGCATTTTTTTTGATACACGAAAAAAATGCAGAAAGTTATTTATAATAAACTAATGTTTATATGCACTTGTTGTCAGCCATCTACACTTATAAACATGGCTGCCTCATTGACAAAGTATAGGATAAACGCATCATGCGAAGTGTTAACATTTTTACAAAATTGAATAATTGTCCAAATTTTATTCAGCTCACCTCAACAAGCTGTTCATCACTTGAATCATCGGGTTCTTCACTTTTATTAGCCATAATACATATAAAAAGTTGGTTAAATCATGAACAACATATCAACGCACGCCATAACTGAAGTAACACGCACAGAAATTGTACAAGAGTACCAAGTACCGAATTACCAAAATATTACCAACTCTGCTACCCTTCACAAACGTCATGATCTATGAACAGATTCTATTCTAAAGTTCAAAATTACTATTTTTAGAAATACTATCCTATTAAGAACAGAAGTTTTCAATGTAACAATATCAATTTATTTAATTAGAAAATATGACAATAAGATGAAGTAATACTTTGCAAAAAAGAATATGAATATGAAATATGGGATAAATGATAAAAAAGCATATATGTATGAATATTCAAATGATTTTTGCACTTGCAAATAATAAACAAATAATAGAATCAATGAATGAAATTATTTATTAGTTCAAACATTTATTGCTTAATTCAATAAAATATTTTCTTCAAATTCATTTTTTAGTCAACTTTAATTCAACTTTTTAAAAATTTATAACAGAAAAAATCATGTTTTACATGGTTCAGGTCTATAATTAATTTGTATGTACACACAAATGAATAATATAAAATGATTCATAGTTTTATGACAATTTAATATTGGAGGGGATAACTTTCATTATAATTTTAAAAAGAATATTAAATGGTAATAAGTACATACATTAGTATTAACTTTTTAACAGTATGAATGTATGGTATGTGTGTGTGTGTGTGTGTGTGTGTATATATATATATATATATATATATATATATATATATATATATATATATATATATATATATATATATATCAGCGTGTGTATATATATAAATATATACTTTATAGTTGGTATAGCTAATAACTATTATATACAGACTTTAAAAATACCTTTGATGGCAGAGTGCAAAAGGTATGCAAATTGAACAAAGAAGTACGATGGTCCTATGACAAAATGGTTATGTGATTGTGGGTGGTATGTTATGATGATTTAAGAGGTTTTTCTCTTTAGTTGTTATCATAAAAATATGATATTTATCATAATATTTCCAGTGCTTAAAGCACTGCTAATGAAAACATTGATAATATAACTATTTTTATCAAATAACGTGAAAACGACAATTTAATGAACACAACCTAGAAAAATATAAATTAATTTTATTTTAAAAAATTGAGATATGCCTTGGTGGGCATGTGGTCACTGTAAGGAATCAAATACTGAAGAAGTGGTATGCCTTGATTATAATCATTCATTACTTTCTGATGTTCCAAATGAAGTTTTCATTTTTGAACGTACACTTGAAGATTTGTATCTTGATTCTAATAGGGTAACAAGTTATTTTTAAATATATTTTATTAACTATTTACACATATGTAAATACTTTTTTTTTTTTTTTGTAGATAACAGACCTACCACGGCAGTTATTTCATTGTCATGGATTAAAAGTTTTAAATGTGAGTGATAATGAATTGAACTTCATACCTCCTGCAATATCAGCATTGGAAAATTTACATTCATTAGATCTTAGTAAAAATTGTATGTTAATAAAATAATGTTTTTATGATAAATTTATATTTATATATTTAATGTATTTTTAGCAATAACAACTATACCTGAAACGATTAAGAGTTGTTCGCATCTTAATTATCTTTATTTAAGTCTTAATCCTCTAGAAAGACTTCCTGATGCAGTTACCAGTGTTGTGTCCCTTGTTGAACTTCACCTTAATGATGTTTATTTGGAGTTTTTACCTGCCAATTTTGGTCGACTTGTCAATCTTAAAATACTTGAGCTGCGTGAAAATAATTTGATAACATTACCAAAGTCCATGTCTAGGCTAATCAATTTAACTCGCTTAGATATTGGACAAAATGAGTTTACAGAACTGGTAAGACTAATAAAAGCATGAAAATAACAGCTTTTTATGGTGTGGTTTACAGCTAAATTGTTATTGTAATATTTTATTGTAAAAATATGTAAAGAATCTATTTTAATAAATATATTATGTTCTTTATATTTCTTTTCTTTACTAACCAAACAGTTTTTAAACTAACTTTCCAAACTATGTACTAATCACTATAATATTTTTTTTACAAGTATGCATATGTATGTATGCATGCACATACACACACATAAATATACATGTATATTATTTGGTTTTGATTAACAGTTGTATAAAACATATGTATCCAAATGATTAAAAGTTCAGCAATTTTTATAACTAATTATATTTATATTATAAAGAACCTGTATAAAAAATATAAGTGCTGTTGTTTCATGCAGGCTTTTTGGATCTTTACGTAAGGTTTTTTATGTGCTTACCAGATATGTATAAAAAAATATATAGAAAGTATTTTTTTTAATTAAAAAGTTACTCATAAAATTTACATAATAATAATTTATATCTATTAGTATACTGCTATTTCATAATTATATTATTCTAATAAAAAAATATTGTACAGCCAGAAGTTGTATCCAGTTTGATAAATCTTACTGAATTATGGATAGATACAAACAGAATTAAACGTTTGTCAGCTGATGTAGGACAACTTCGTAAGCTAATTCATTTTGATGCAAGCAATAATAATTTAGAAAAATTACCTCGAGATATTGGATATTGGACAAAAATAGTAGAATTTTGTGTGCGAAATAATGAACTAACTGAAATACCATCAACAATAGGAAATATGAAAAATTTAACAGGGCTTAAACTTGATAATAATCAGATCCAAATATTACCTGATAGTATAGGAAAACTTATCAACTTGGAGGAATTAATGTTAACGCATAATGAACTTAAACAATTACCGGAATCAATTGGTTTATTACGAAAATTACAAGTTTTATCTGTTGATGAAAATGAGCTTACTATCATTCCTACAGGTAATTGAAAAATATATTAATAGCATATTTTTTTCTATGAGATTTTATTCATAATTGTTTCCTCTTTCAGAATTGGGTAGTTGTAGTTCATTAAGCATTTTGAGTCTTCGTGGAAATAAACTTAAATTTATTCCTGCTGAACTTGGTCATTTATCAGAATTGCGTGTATTAAATTTGGTTGGCAATCAACTTCAAAATTTACCAGTGTCTTTATTGAAATTAGGACAATTGGCTGCTTTATGGTTATCTGATAATCAGAGTAAACCTCTTGTTCCATTACAACAAGAATACCATACAGAATTATCACAGATGTTTTTAACATGTTTTATGTTACCACAAACTACACAGCGTCCTACCAGTAAGAATTTTTTGTTTCTTTATTAAAGATTAAATTTAATTAAAAAGTTTAATGCTTACAGCATACAAATCTAATGATGAAACTTTAAGTAGTTCTGCTATACGAAATGGAATGAGACACATTTGTTTTGCACCTGAGGCTGGTATATTGGAACAGCCACACCGATTATCTCGAGCTCCTACACCTTATCCCAAAGAACTTCGTGCATTAGCAAGACATGCGAGATCAATTCAACGAGGAATTAGTTTAGCAATAACATCACAGCAACAAAATCAAGAAAATGAATCTACCATGCAATCACCTCAAGACCCTATTCAAATAAAAGAAGCTAAAGTTACCCAAAAACCAGATGTTACATTTAGTATTCCAGATAAAATACGAACTGAATTTTATCAAAATACATTTAATGAAAAGGAACCAGGATGTTACAATGATATCATTAAAGAAACATATGCTGGTCATTCATGTCATCTGCTTCAAAATAATGTGTATGCTAATTCAGATGTAACATATATTAAAGACACATCTGGTAATTTTGATGCAGATACAAAAGATCAGCATGAATCTGTTGTCGCTAGAGAGTATGCACCTCCTATTCGTGAAGCCAAATTCATTAGAACGTACAATATTCCTGATGTAGAACAAAAACCACAAGATTTTACAGTACAAACACCCTCTTATGATGATGATATTCAAACATACGTAAACAGCATGAAAACTCATCAGAATGATACAATGCAAACTTCATTTTATGATAATAATAGTATTGTTTCTTTTGTTGCAGACAACAATAATGTTGATAAAATGAAAACGTCTTTTTATGATAATTGTGATGGTGATATGAAATGGTCAATGTATAATGATGTGCAATTTCAAAATCAAAGCACTGGTGATAATTTCAAAAGATCAAGTTATAGTTCAGCTAGTGATTTTCAAACTCCTCAACCTCAACCACCTCCTTATCATATAGCTGCTGCTTATTCATTACAAGCACAATATTTTAATAACTTAAATGCTCGTAATTCTGAAGAAGCTGATAAATTTATCCATATTACTTCAAATTTCGATAGAAATCAACTTCCAGTTGTAAATAGACCACAAAATGATTTTTCAGATATTAACAGCATAAAGAGTTCTATGACAGAAGTGCAAAATTCATATTCATGTCCAATAAAACATAACTTAATTGAAGATCCAAAAAAAATTGAAGAAAAAAATATTAGAGAAGATACAGATTCATTTACCCAACAGAGTAAAATAAATTCTGTATCAGAATTTTCTGATATAGTTGAAAAACCACCAACTTTCACTCAAGATAAACCTTCAGTTGGAAAACACATAATAGCACCAACTCCTCAAAGACCTTCAACATTTATGACAAAATCAACTAAAAACAGTGTTTCAAGAATACCTTCTTTGAGAACACCATCACCAATGCGAAATTCAAGAAGTGACTCTCCAAGAGTAGGTTTAAGACTACCTCCTTCTCCAAAATCAAAATTGACTAGTCATAGTTCAGTTCAAAAAGAATCCAGACTGTTTGACACTGTTTCTGATACTGTTATTCAAAAAAATTTAGGTGTTGCAGAATCTACAGTCATGAATCAAAATCACACAGCACAGAATTTTAGTGAACAAGATCATCAAAATTTTGGTTCTAATGATAATGTAAAAGACAAGAAAGAAATGAGGAGTAAAATACCAACACCTGAATCATCTCCTTGTGCAGTTATTAATAGAAGAAATATACATTTAAAAACACAGAAACCAAATACAGATAAACAAATGAAATGGATGTTTGGTCTTCATAAAAACGCTACAGTAGTGCAAGTTGCATTGCAAAAAAATCCTGGTTTAGGATTTAGCATTACGGAAAAAAACAATCATGTAAATAAATTGTTTCAGTTATGGTTCATTTATTTTAGTTTTAATTATGTAGGTGTTCATATTTTTTTTTTATTTTTTCAGGGCATTTTCATTTCCAAAGTTCATCCTAACGGACCAGCATGTAGTATATTAAAACCAGGAGATAAAATTCTCGAGGTAGATAGTATTGATTTTACTAAAATGAATCAGGAAGAAGCAGTATATGTTTTACGAAATACAGGTCTAATAGTGACCATGATGATATCAAGAACTAGTTGAAAGTTACATACCAGCATACATTTGTATCATTTGTTGCTGTGTTTGTAATCTACAACATCCCAGTATACTCCAGTGATAATTATTTTTTTTTTTTGTTTCTATACTAATAAAAAAGAATGTTTGCTTTTTTACTTTGCCATTTAAAAAATTAGATTGTAATTATTTTATTCAACATATATTATTTATTGAAAGTTTTATACTTTAAATATAAAAATAAGTTTTATTTGAAATTTGATTTAAACTATTAAAGTATATATTAATTTTTGGTTTTTAATTTAGACCTCAGATTACTTTGTGTCTATATTTAAAAGGATTATATTTGTATATTTCATCATATAAATATTTTTTATATCTTCAAGTTTTCAAAGACCATAACATTTTAAACATATTAATAAGTTATAAATATTTCCTAGTGCTACAAAATTTAAAAATAAATATTTGTTAAAAGCAAATAATAAAACAATAATTTTATTAAAAAAATATTTATTATTGGCAATGTTTTATGCCTTTAAATCACAGATCACACAATCTGATTACAAAATACACAATTTTCAGATTATAGTTTAAAATACAATCAGTTTGAACAGTTTTTCTATAAAGATAAATGTAATTCACTTATGACTAGAATACTATGGTTACATTTAAAAAAAAAAAAAAAAAAAGTTAACAGTATTCATCAATATTATGCTTTTAATATTGATAGTAAATTATATAGTTGACATAAAATTTACTGTTAAAAAATATACATACATTTTGTAATGTTTACGTCAAATGTTGATTAAAATGTTTAATTTACTATCAATATTTCTTATATGTAACAATATAAAAAAATCAAATGGATAAATCACTTTCATTATTTTTGAATAAAAAAATATTAGTGCAATATCAATAATTTAAAGTTCAAATCAGTCATTATAAATTATTATTTTATTTATATAAATAAAATAAAGGCACCTTTTATATAAAACTACTCTGAATTATGTATTGTAAAAATAATTTTAAAAACTTCAAGCTAATTACTTGTATAATCTGGTATTGCTTTAGGTAATCAGATTGAATTTATTATATAAAAAAATCAGTTACTTTATACATATTGAAAAAATTCATAAAAAATTAATTCCATATGTTTGATTCTCCTACGTGAAAATGTGAAAACTCTTTACCAATTTTACTCAGTAAAATGTTCAATTCTTTTGGATTTAAATACTTAATAAACATTTGTAAAACAGGATTATCCTGTATTGATATTAAGAATGCTGAAAACATTTCTATAGGACTTATATTTGCAACTGGATCAATGTCTGCAGTTATAAACGGTTCTTCTAAAGGATTTTCTTCTAATCTTGAATATACATCATGTGTATAACTATCTGCGTCTACTTCAGCATCTTCCATTACAACAGCTGACTGTACAGATGTCATAGAAACCTGTCAGTGAATATGGATTTATTTATTAATAGAAATGTATAATCATTTTGAAAATGTCTAGTAGTAATACTGGATAAAAATAAATATCTTACATCAGATTCTTGGCTTAATTTTGTTTCATCAGAACTCCTGGTCGGAATTGTAACACAAGATGAATTTGTAATGGCACCGAGATCATTAACTAGTAATTTAAACACTTTAACAAGAATAGGCATATCAATCCATTTACCTATGTCAGATGTAGTTGCTTCATCCATCATAACATACTTATGTTCTGGTATAGTCAAAGTATGTAATATATGATGTTCTGTCATCAGACCATATTGTAATAAACGAATCAGAGCTATCATACTGAAATTAAACAATAGTAAAAGTAAATAAAATACATTACATGGTCTAATGATTCATATATCACACACCTCAGTTTGTATTCATACCCATAAATAATTTCTGAGTGGATATAAATCCATTCATTTAACACAAATGAAAGAGCAGGTTCACCTTTTGGGCCAGGAACATTAGTAAGAAAAGCCAGAACACCCTCAGTCTGTGTGTATGTTAAATATGAAAATATTATAATTAAACTTTGCATATTTTCTGCATTTTTAGTAGTGTGTATTTTTGATAGAAAAGCACGAAGCAATGTCTCCATATGATGAGAAATAAATTCTCCTGCTCTAACAAATAATACTATCATCAAACGTCCCAAATAAGAACAAGAATATTCAGACACATCTGGATCTAATACCCGAAAAATTAATTTCAAAATATAATCTATTCCTGTGCGACCATTACTATCTTTATATGAAGATATTTCCGTATATGCACCTAATAAAAAACCTCTCATACATTCAATTGAGGCCTAAAAAATATATTTTTATTCAATTTTTAATAATTTATAAAATGTACTTTTTTAATTATATTCTACATACTATTTAATACAAAATTGTATCATATTAAAAAAATATATAGAAATATTTAAGATAAATACCTGTAATACTTCATAATCATTTGTTTTCATTGAAATATCAATAGCACTATTGAACATCATTTTAGTAAAACTTCTATTCAAAGAACTGCTTTGGTAACGAACTAGAATGCCTAATATTTCTAAAGCTGTTGTATGTGTTGACATAGCATTATTCTGAGCTGGTGAATTTAACATATTTAAAACAAGAGATGAAAACTTGTCTTGTAAAACTGGAAGAACACGCTCATGCTGAGACAAACATCTTATGAGCTCCATTACTTTTGAATGATTAATAGCATCATTATTATGTTTAACGAAGAAATTAAGTGTCATTAGTATAATTTTTTCTGCTGAATTTGACACAAATATTTCATCCACCTATAATATATTATATTAAATAAAACTGATCTTGTATGTTTAATACTCTACATTTTTAATCCAATCTTTTTCATCTTGATTTCATTTTTTATAACAAACAGTAATCAATTTAAACAAATTAGATATTAATTAAACATTTTATAAATTATTGAAAGGAAAAATAGTTCTTTTTTTGTGAAAATTAAATTTGTATACACATTTCTGTCAATATAATAATAAAAACAAAAATATATATCAAAATGAATGAAACTATATAAAAACAATTTACCTTTATTAAACAAATAAATGCATCCAAAACCAATGAATAAATAGGTACATCATGTTCAATAAGAAGACATAAACCAATTAAAATTCCTTGTAGGTGATTACTTATTCCAGATGCAATTTTATTCTGAATTGCGTTTGTGCAGTAACTAATTACAGCTCTGAAAAATTTTTAAAAATCAATATATTTTATAAACCTGTTAAATTTTTTATTAAAGTTTTACTTTAAAGCTGAAATTCGAACACAAATATTTTCACTGGTTTGTAAAAGATGAATAGTACTGCTCATTGCTATTGATAAAGTATCTGGCTCTATTAAACTACAAAAACATGCACATATCCAAATACAACGACTTGCAAGTAATGGATTATCATTAGCTTGAGTATATGTTGCTGCAGTTAAAATGTATCCAGAAAGATCAAATAATGCCAATCCTTTTTTTTGGTATTGTTTAGATACATAACGACTAACACTTCCTAATGCAAACATTGAAGCCTCTAATCCTTTCCACCAATCAGAATTATTAGCTTTTCTAAGAGCTTCAGATGTACTTATATATCTACAAATTGCTTCACAGAATGGAGGTACTGTTATTGACTTGTCTGAGGAATCCATGATTGACTAAAATAAAAATATTAATTTGTCGTATTATCTTTGTGTTTAAATGATTATTTGAAATTAAATCTAAAACTTACACGAAGTACATTTCGAGCTGATATTTTTACATTGAAGTCAAATGTTTCTTCAGAATCATCTTCTATATACTTATTCATATCCCTATTCCAAGATGATAACATAATTTCAGTCACTTGCATACTACGTATGATGTGGAAACATAAATCAGGTAAAACATTATGAAGAAGTTTACACAATTTTGATGATTCACATATTGCCGTAACTAAATCAAAGGCACTTATTATTAAAGTATCAATATTGAGAATATCACCTGGAGAAACAGAGAATAAATGTAAATCAAGTATTAAACAATATAAAAATTTATGTTATACCTTCTTCATCAAAATCTAGAGCTATCTCTTCAGACTGATTAAGATATATATCAATTGCTTTTACAAGGCCTTCCCATACTAATGGTAAAATAACAGGCAGTTGAGATTCTATACTTTTGACAAACTGAGTTACTACTAAAGCTAACATTTTCAGTATTTCACTTCGTAAAATTATGTCCATATTTGGACCATCTGGTACCCGAAGTAATGTTACTGATACATTAATAAAGGGTGTGAGTATTGAATGTATTGTATGAATTGCTTTAGAATTTTCAAAACTTATTAAAGCTAATTCATACATGAGAGCTTTACACACTTCAATTGCTCTACTTCGTGTACGAAGTGTATATTTCTAAAGAAAATAAACCCATTTATTAACAAGTAAAAATAAATGGAAAAAATAATTTTCAACAATCACATACATTATCACAGTCCTCTACCACCTCATGCAAACTTTCTAATAAATTTGGTATATAATCTGGGCTTAGTCCTATTTTTACTTCTCCGACACATTCTAAGAGTAATCTCATAGCACCATGTGTCTTATACTCATCTCTACTCCTTATCATCATTAATATCCATTCAATTAAATCAGGCCAAGCATGTGGAAAGTCACAATGAATTATAAATGCCAACACATGTGCCACAGACATACGAATCTGCAACAAATATACACACACATATACATACATACATTTATGTGTGTGCATGTATGTGTAGAGTGAGATTTTTAATTATCATAATTTAATATTATTTATATGACCAAAAATCATATATTCGTCACTCACTTTGGTTAGTGGACTCCCTAATGTATCACATAATGTCTCTTTAATAATTTGTTTATTAAGATTTA
>CP092097.1:3162500-3270000 GCA_029203775.1 Neoneuromus ignobilis
ATAGTTCACTGAGCGTCGACTGCAGTGGCAGTCTTAGAACCTCTGTTGTGTATCATGAGTGATTTTAAGGAAGCCACTTCAGAAGCAAGCCTCGCTAGTTCAGATTCTACATGCACTTTGTTTTCTGGATCTGTCTCGTCAGCGTTCCCAGTCTGTGAACGTTTTCTGAGGTGTTGAATTTTTGATGCTGGATTATTTGTACTGCTTGGCCATTCGGAACCGATCGAGATACCTGAATCTCTTTCATCACTTGAACCTTCTGCATCCCAAGAAGGAGGACTGCATCGTGGACCTGGCTCTTGTTTAATATTCTGTAAAGCTAGTAACGCATTTGCTGCATCTTTATCTCCAAGATGTGATTTATGTCGTAATTTGAGAGGCAGACTGTTGTTGGGTTCAAGAGGTACTGGTGCAGAACTTTCGTCTCCTGAACCACTAGACACTTCAAAAGGCGACTGAGCTCTAGCTCGTGATCTCGATAGATTTAACGCACTATCGCCGTCTGAATCAAATTGGGCTGAAGTATGCAGAGTCGGATATGGATATGCATATCTATGACCATCGTCGGCATAATGTGGTTCATGATGTCCAACGACTGACGGAAAATGCAGGTGCGGAACTGGTGGAGGCGAAGCCATATTTGGTATAATTTGGTGTATAACAGGCGTCGGTATAGGATTAGAGTTTTGAGAAAACATTACCGGTGTTCCCGGTCCACCTGATGCCAATTTTGGACGTTTCGTTATACTCAGAACTTGTTCATTTGTCGGTAATGTGGCCATCACTTGTTCAACACTAATAACCGAATCACCGGATATACCGTACTTTTCTTTAATCGCGTCTAGCTGAGCCTTGAGAACATGGTTCTCTTTGGTTAATTCGACGACACGTTGTTCCAACACCATATCGTTGAATCGACGTTTTTCCCTAGACCGTTTAGCAGCTTCATTGTTACGTCTACGTCTGTCCCAATAACTGTCGTCTTTTTTATTATCTGGAATGAATTCACGCTGTTTACGTTGTGAAAACAGTTCTTTTCGTTTAAGATGACCAGCCAAATCGAAACCGGTTGGTGTTAAATTATCAGGATTCGGAGAGCCTGGACTCATCGGTCCAAGTACAAGATTGTCATGTTGAAGGAAGCCACCAGTCGATCGTGGTTCTCCGTTAGGAATACCGCTTCCATGACTACCTGGCATTGTTGAATTCAGCGAAGGTGTCTCACCGTTAATTGGAGAGCCACTCTGCTGGCGGGCTACGAATTCCGCCACCATCATACGTTGTCTTAGCACATCTGAAATAAAAATAATTATGTTAGTCAAACGCTTGATCATGTTGTTAATCGAACAACAGTAATTATTTCTTTAATTAACGATAAAGTTTTAAACGAAACTTGTTTCGTACGAAAAAATGAAAACATATTAATTATAACTAATAATCGTAAAAAAATCTTAAATATGCACGAATCATAATAAAAAGACAGTTTAATAAACTACTAGAAATAATTATAAACCTTTTCCACGGTGCTTTATATATATTTTATATATTGATATATTTTTGAAAAACTTTTAATAACTTATCTGTCAAGAAAAAAGCAGGGAACAGTTTCATTTTTATGCGAGACAAACAGTCGATAAAACAATAAAACATGTACAAGTGTACCTCGAATGATGACATAAACGTGTTTATAAAACCAATGACGCTTTGTCACGTTGCTTTACCTTGTGTCTACTGTCTAAAAATGTATAAGTTATCACTGATATTGTGAGTAGTCAAAAAGCTTGCATAATATTCTTCCTTACTGAATTAACTTACTATTCATCAATCAAATACACACACGTGTGTGTGTATATATATAAATATATATATATATATATATATATATATATATATATATATATATATATATATATATATATATATACTCATTAAATTATTAAATATGTAATTTTATTGATATATTAATATTGTAAATCATAAAAAGTATATGTATACGTATTAGAGTTTAATAACATATACATATTATTAAATGATAAATTATGAAAATGAATTATTTGTTAATGATATTTTTTTATGTCGATGTATAAAATAATTTATAAATAAAAAAATATATATTTGATTTGAAATTCTTCAAGATGAATGTTAATTAAAGAACCAATAATCCATATTTTATTATAGTTAATAGCGAAAATTTATTTTTGAAATATTTAATCCACCCAATGCAATAAATTTCATAACATATACTTGAGAATGTTTAGAGGAAACGCGACTAGACTTTTATATATTATATGTGGTCAACTGAGTGCAAGGCAAGCGACCTGCGACGTCATCAAGGTCGATGCGAAGGCTAATTGCGCCCGATCTTGTAAAGGTTAGCAACCATGACGTGTACCGTAATAGTTAAGGTAACAGTATGCGGTTATTGTGGTGTTATGAATTAATTTCATATTCTCAGTTGATATTTTAATTCGTTTATGCAGATTTTTTATGAAATCAGTTCAAATATTCAATTGAATTGAGTTTTAATAAATATATTTCTCTAAGATAAATACGTAACGATGTATAAAAGTATTTCATTTAATTTATGGATGAATGATCGAAAATTAAATCAAATCAGTAAATAATTTATATCAATTATTAGTTTATGTATAGATTTATATAGTACAGTGAACTTTGTAAAATAATGAGTTCATTATAATAATCATTATTTATTATTATTAAAAATGTAGGTTTATTTAAATTTGATATCAGTTTACTTGTTTTGTAAATGAAGTATGTAGTAAATTTTAATTTTGTCAGATAAGGTAAAATTATCATTGTTAATTTATTGATGAGAGGATGATATTTTTTATTTTAATATATATATATATATATAATGTTGTGTAATATGAAATGTTGGATTATTATATGGAAAATAAAATAAAAATCCGACATTTCATATGACACAACCTAATATTAGTTTCTTTTAATATATTTTTCTATTGTATATTCTCTTTTTTTAAAAAAAATTTCAACGTTAATTATTTTATCCACGTATGATCTTCACTGCCTTTATATCTCTATTTTATTAATGCGATCGTTGTCTAGTTTTTGATTTAGTTTATTTTTCCCCAAAACCTTGGTTGTATTATTGCACTGAGTAGTTTTATATAGGTTTTCCGTTTAATATCTTTATATTCATAATTGTTTCAAGTACTTTCTACTTGTCTATATGCAACATTTTTGCAACGTTTCAACTTGTCATTAAAACTGAAATAAACTCGTGGATAGTTATAGTTTTTTTTCTTATCTGATAGCGAATATTTTTGTAATTGTAATATCTCGCAATACGTTTTGAATTTATTTACAATTCTACAGATGTTTGTGATCACGAAGTCATCAGTAGACAACATTACTTGTTTTTTTTCCCCTAGAGTTATTTGTGATATGATCTTTGTTTCATTTAAAGCATCTACTTTATTATGTATATAAAGAATATATGTATAAATTAAAAATATATACATTTATTATAATTAGAGATACGAGTAAGTCGTAAAATTTATTCTATTTTTCTTTTAACGATTACGAATCAATGATATAATTATGTATAGAAATGTGCATTTATTCATGAAAAAGTTATTTGTTCAAGAAACAGATTTAGAGTCTCTGGCGTGTTATAGATGCGCACGTGCCGTGATGTCAGCAAACACGTGGCTTGAAATCGTGACAGAGAAGTTCACGTTAACCAGTTTACATGTGTCAAGTCTATACGTATACATTCATGTATACAAAGGTATAAAACGTATTTGTACGAGTGGGAATATCTATTTCTGTACATTACACTTATAGGAAATCCGTTATTTATCTCTCGCTTCCACTAAATTGTATTATTGTGCATAGGTATCGTGTGAGTGAACAGCACGTTTAGATTTCGTAATAAGAGGTTTTCATATCCGCTTAATTTATCAAATTCTTTATACGTGTTCAATGATAAACACATACCTATGTATATATATATATATATATATATATATATATATATATATATATATATAAAATACACATTTGCACACATCACGTGTATGTATAATCACATAACAAATTAATTAATAATGGATTAATAAAAAACTCTTATTGCAGAATAAACTAGTTTTCTATATTGACTGATTTTTTTAAATTAAATACATTTTACAATGTACTTATATTCCATACTTTGTTAAGTCCATCATCGTTAATACAGATTGAAAACTTGTCATTTGTATTTAACTTTTGATTAATATTTACGTGGGATATATTTAAAAATTTATACTTTAAATGATTTTCATTAAAAAATATACAAACAAAATTCCAATGATCCATTTTAATACATTTAATAAATTATTTACATAATTTTGAATTGAATTATTTAATTCTACAAATTTTTATTTTTTTATTCCGAACAAAAGATATAAAATAAATTATATAGTAGAAAATATTATAATTAATTAACTTAATATAAACATTTGTACAAACAACAGAAAAATCCCGTATATTAAAAGCTTAATCTAGAATTTTGTAACAATAAGTTTTAAATTTCATACGTATTTGCAAATTGTAGATATGCTGATATCAATAATTCTAATAAATCATTGTGCGTGATGTTTGTTTTTATATTATTAACTGACCATTCTTTTAGATAACATTTTAGATAAACTTACATCCGTTTATTGTTTTAAGAATGATTATCTATACAGATACTTAAACGCAGCTATTATATCATTTCATAAATATACTTTGAAAATAAGTAATCATCAAGACATTTTTATGAGATAAGTCTAATCAAATTACACAACACTTGAAATTACTAAGTCATTTATGTTATTTTTTAAATATGTAAATGGTATATTTATAAAATATTCAAACAAGAAACGTTTATATTTTTTTAAAAATAATTATTTCCAAAAAAGTTACAATGAAGTTAGAAATTAAACGTCATAGAAAATGCTATTGTTCCAAGAATTCAAAATTAATTCTTAAAAGTAACAAAAAAAAACATTTTTTTTAAAAAACATTCAGAATATTACTAACTGATTGAAGTCAAACGATTTTCTTGTAAACATGAAGAATATTTTTTTGAAATTACTGATGAAATAAGTAAATTCATTGCTGACTAATCAATCTCGATTAAATTAATTATAAAATTGTATAAAATATTTCATACATAAGTTCATTGGCACTAGATTGACACATTATGTGGTTTTTTAATATACATATATCATACATACATACACTGAACACAGAATTGCGTAATTTCACTGCTTGTCGCTATTAAATATTGTATCATAATGAATAGTGTAATGTATCATTAATTTGATAATGTTTTCTTAGAAATAGTTATCTCATATTTATCCATTTAATAATTGATTGTAGATTCTGTGGTCTTTTGTTCGTGGACAAAGACATGTGATTACTAATTTTAAATAAATATTACTTATTTGGAACAATATATGTAAGTAAATATATTTATCCTGAATACATTGTCAATATTACATTTTTAGTTTATTTTTTAAAAAAATAATCTTGGTATTTAACACACTCATACAAATATATATATTATATATATATATATATATATATATATATATATATATATATATATATATATATATATATATATGTTATGTATGTATTACGTCACAAGCACAGATTAATAATTAACAAAGAGATAAAAATACAATAATCTATTTTTTAAATAATATAATTATGTTATCATTCATGCATTCTATATGCCATGATAAATGTTTGTAATATCTGTTTTAGACGGAATCAAATTAATACAAGGAAACCCTTATTTTATTTTTTATATATTTTACATATTTTTTTTAAAAATAATCATTAAATGTTATATGAATAGAATAATATATCAGTAGCACAAAGTACTGTTCATATATATATATATATATGAAATATTTGTTATTGATATTTAAAACTTGTTATTGACATGAAATATATATTAGTCCGTATCACACGTACCTTGTTATAAAGAAATAATGAATTGATTTCTTCAAGAAATCAATTCATGATTACTTTAATAATACAATTAAAACAAATCAATTATTTATTCAAGGATTATAAAAAAAGTCTTGTTTATACGAAGGTTATTTTTGGATTTTTTTAACGACTGAAAAAATCACAGCACTTGAACGAAATCACTTGACCACATATTCACTCAATTAATAAATTAATAGTAGTAAACAATTTGTTCTTGTTGATATAGACGTCATTATGTAAATCATATAATTGTTTCATAAAGAAAATGTAAAATTTTATTACTATTAACTGAATACTTAGAAATGAGACATTCACAGTTTTCTTGTAACTATTAGTCATACAAATGTTTTCTTCGTAACAAAAATGAGACTGTAATTTTCCAAAACTTAATTTGATGCAGGGTTTATTTTTTTAACTGAATTATATTTATAGATATTATTACTCATTACTTTCTATATAACAATTTAACTCTAATCAAAGAATTTTATTAATTTATAAACCTACTAAATGATTCGACGTATTGTACATTATATAATAGAACAAAACTACACAAAGAAAAACGTAAAATACCAACTAATCACAATTCTCGAAGAAGCTGAGTAATAATCGAACTTTTTAATTATTCAATTAGTCGTTTAATTTTTTGTATTTGCTTTATTTTAAAAATGAATACAGTTTTTATGTTTGAGTATCAGAACATGCTATATATAAAACAGATATTGTTTGTTTAAAACTTGAATTTGAATTGGACAAAATGATAGACAGCTTTTTTAATTCAACGACTATTATTCTGTCGTTTTCAATTAATATTTCCAATATTACTATACACTTAGATGCGTAATTAAAAAAATCACGTGTATACCTGGAAAGCGTAGGTTTGGCAGTTGAATTCGAGGTGTAGGAGAATATAAAGTGTGTGAAAAGAGATTCAAAAGTATTTGTTAATTGTAAATGAATTTAATGATAAACGGAGAACGAATATAATGGAAGATTTAAATGTTATTAATTGAAACATATGTATATAAATAAATAATAAATATTAAATATGATGTATTAACTATGAATATATTGAGTATATTAGCTAATATTTTTTTATTTCATTATCTAACAATGAAATCAGATCCACACATTTTCTTATGACACGTGAATGATGTGTTTTGAATTAAACACGTGAATAATTAATTTACTGTACTGTTATTTATTTATTTGTTTGTGTAAAATGTAAATGTGGTTTTATACTGAAAGTTTCTGATTATTTTTTATAATATAAAAATAATACTTTTTTTAAAATATATATATACGATTATTCTCACTGATTATATATTTTCTATTATTTTTTAACAATAAAAAAATTAATATACGTTAAATAACATGTGGTTATTTTCATAGATAATTGGTTAATAAATGTTTGAATGGAAATTAATTGCGAATAATTTCAAGAAAATAAATCAGTTTTAAATTGGTCATTAAATATTTAAATGAAATAAATATTCATATTATCCAAAAATAACTAAACAAAAGAAATGAAAAGATTTTTAAATAGTATTAATTTCAATTTAAGATTCATAGTTTCTTGCTGATGAGACCATATGATAAGTTTCTCACCGCAATATTGGATTTCAAATAGGATGATTTGATTAAAACGCACAGAGTATTATTAGAATATCATTTAATTGACATTTGATAGACATGAATTCTTTATCAGAATAGTATAAAAAATTCGAAAAACATAATTACATATAATTACGTGGGTCTAATTTACATACATACATACATTTTTATTATTCACAGTTTTATCATCGTTGTAAATATTAATGATTTCTGTTTATAAGTTGTAACTAGGTGACATTATCACAAAGAACCTCAAATTATAAATGATTGTTATTCTAATATTTTTTTAGTACGGTGCATACTACGATAAAAATATTTAAATAAAAATAAATCTCTCTTTTTGACCCACATACAAGTTCTTTATCCAACCGTATTAATTTTCATTTACCTTCTAATAAATTATTTGATTTGTTTTCAATAATTATTATATGATTTTAAAATGTTATTTACTATTTTATTAAACAATTTTAAATATTATGAAATGTTTTTCTTTTTTTCAAATATATATATATATATATAAATTTATTTATGTCATACATATTTAAATATACGTTATATTAAAAAAGTGATGCTTACAGAAGATAACGTTACGTCTGTTTTGGCATAAAAATAATTATTGTCTCACTTTCAAACAAGTACAGTTAGCTAGAGTGTCGTTCCACTTGTTTAGTAGGCCACAAAGATATATACTTACATACACATTTGTACAATCATTAACCTCGAAAGTTGGATTTTTTTAAATGTACAATATAACACTACTTCGACCATCTTAAATATTTACAATCAAGTAACTATATTAGTTTTCTAAAGGGCAGTATTTTTTACAAATTTAGTTTTCAGTCTTCGAAAAAATAACTACTTTAGATATTTGACAAGCTTTTTTTATTTTAAACAAAAATTCTTCGTTTTTGATATTACATACCATTTTATTTAAAAAAAATATATGATTACTGCAGTGATACTTTTTTAATCAATATTTTTTGAATACACTTTATATTTATTATCAATGGAATATCAACAAATAATAATTAATACAACGTCTATTAATTTATTGATCATATTTACACACAACGTTTTTTTTAGTGATTGTGCACCATTAATAGGATTTGATGTTATAAATATTATATTAATATTTTATCTTATACGCGTATTTTGACTTTACTGCCAACTATTAATAAGAATTTCCACTGATTCATAGCATGACATATCCATTCAGATCAGTATATATTTTCATATATACATATACAATATTTGGCTACTTATATTTTGTTTATATTTAATTTACTTAATAATGAATGAAAAAAGCAGATTCTTATTTTTTATTATAGAATATTTTTTACATTTTTATATTACAATTTATTTTTTCAATCTACATTAACATTCAATCGATATAAAATGATTTATTGGGGGACGACATACTAAAATATAAAATAATTCATTGCCATATTTGTTTATCTATTTAAATAGTACATGCACGATTGCGTATTTGACCTTTACTATGTAATTCATCGTAGAAGGTTCACTGATACCAATAATTATTGTCCTGAAAACTTCCGCCATCGTAAAAACACGTTTTTTTTCTTTAATCACAATACATTATTTTATACATTCATTATTACATATACACACACTTGTAACTATGTGTGTATGTGTGTCATAAAGGAATTAAGTAATAAAAAATATAAATTAGGAAATACAATGACTTATATTTTAAAAATAGTACTATGAAATAATTTTTAAGGAAAAAGTGTTACAATAAATAAATAAATAAATATATATATATATATATATATATATATATACATGATAATTTATAATCATTAAAATGTTCATACTGCTATTTGTTCTAATGATATCATTTAAATAAATATTAAATCAGTTGTATGTAACATTTACTACATATAAAATAATCATTTTTTTACCTCAATAATGATCCGTTATGGCTATTTCATAAATTAATTTTGTTTGGTATGAATAATTTAATCTAAATTTTGAAATGAAAATTACATATCAGAAAATTGGTATGCTTTGGATAATAATATTATAAATGTGAGAAATGTGTTTGGTAGAATATAATATTACCACTAATAAATAAACGTGTCATTTTGATTTTACGTATATATATATATATATATGTAATGTATTTATAAATAATTTATTTTCGAGTATATATTTATAAAATAAGTTTCAATTAAGCAAAGAGTAAAATAAAAAAAATATTGATAAATATTTTTATTGAAACAAATAAATATACTTATAAAAAATACTATTTGGTTATCAAAAAGGTTGAAAAAATGTTGCAATTTCTCAATGACGATCGTTTATTTAAATATTATAAAATTAAACATAGAAATTGTAATTAATTAATTATTTGCACATTTCACCAACACTAGAAATAGTATAATAAATGAGACGTTTAGTTCTACTTTATAATATGATTTGTCATTAGCATGGTCTATACAAACTGGAACAAAGAAAGTATGTATAAGAATAAAGCGTAACTATGTCAAGTTAAATCGTAGTATTAAAAATATACTTGACTTTGTGGCTATAATGTTGGAAAATTAAAGAAAGTGGCACATGATTAATAGAAAACCGCTCATTACGTACATCTCGTTATATACATATATATATATATATATATATATATATATATATAATATGTATATGTAAGAGTGGGGGCGTCAATAAGAAACATTTTTAATGATCTATTGTTGAGTATTGAGGTTAGAACACGGTCTGTTCAAATAACTGCATTATTATGTTTATCTAATTAACGTGAGTTATGTGGTTCATTTCGAACAATGGCTGTTTATTTTCTGCAAAAAATAGATAGGCTTTGTAAACCATGGACGTTATTTTTGTTTAAACGTTAAATGTTTTGTTTATTAGCACCTTTTATAGTCTCTTAACGGATATTTAACATCGTACATAGATGTAGTCACAAAAATTTTATTTAACTGTAATCAGTACAATAGATTTATTTGAAGAAGATGTAATTATTCTAATTTTTTATGGTCAATATTTTTTTCTATTCACTTATTACACAATTTCGTTATACTGTTATATATAATATACATCATATGAAAATAGTTCGAAATTTATAAATAAATCTTTATATATAAAAATGAAATCAACTACTTAAATAATTTACTACGTACATAAACGTACTATAAGGTTTACAAAAAATTATGATTTATAAAAAAATATGATAGTGGATCAAACTTTAGAGCATTTTTATTTTCACAACACATCCAGGTTAAATAAATACGAATATTTTTCTTTTCAATTATAAATACTTTATTATTATGATTGATTTAATGTGCAGAAATTTTTATAAATTAAATAATATTTTAATATATTTGGTTGTGAATTATACCTCTTCCAAAAATATTTTTAGAGGATATTAACTACAAAGCGTATTAAAGCGGTTTTATTATATATATATATATATATATATATATATATATATATATATATATATATATATATATTGAAATATTTCAAATAAAGCTTTTATTTGAATTATCAAATATGTCTACATTTTTTTTTGTTTAAGTAAATGAATGATTTCAATTCTATTTTCATGTTATATATGGAATATTGTGTTTGAATATACAATTCGAAGAATCAATTTCTAAGTACAATCAAATCAAAGTAGCGACCTTCAGGTTAAGAAAATAATACTGTATCATTGAGTTACTGCGCCATTTAAGGCAGTTAAAAAGTGGTCATAGAACAACTACATAGTATAACGAAGGTTAACGAACGTATTTAAATATACGTTACATAATGATACTAATACCTCCTACGTATTTACGTACTATTTATATATATATATATATATATATATATATATATATATATATATATATATATAAACGTGTACTTTTTTAAATTAAATGTTAAATAAATCAAAAAAGTTTATAAATTATTTAAAAATATATATATTTAAGTGTTATTTTAATTATAGTTTTTTTATTAATATACTTTTGTTTCCTATTATTCAATATCAGTCATAAAAAAGAATATAAATTATTTTCGTCCTATCAAGTGGTTATGACGTATACAGCTCATTATTTTCGTCATTCTGACGAGGAAATATAAAAATGTATATTCAACTCTTGTAGATATTATCAAATATAAATTTATTAATAGAAACTTAATTTCAATAAAAGTTTCCAATTGTGTATTGAATGCGTAATTTGAATAAAAGAGGACTTTTTAATAAAAAATGTTTCATAGAATAAAATATTTTATCAATATTAAAAATACATTTCTTTGTAATGTTTACAAAAAAAAATCGTTAGAAAATTTGTATATTAAAATCATTTATTTCGTAATATTAAAATGAATACACAAAAACAATATATACTATGAAAATAAATTTCTCGGAATTTTCAAATACTCAACTTCGCGGTTCACTAATATTCGCACTAGTTCTCAGAAAATATTTATATTTGTGGACGCGTTATAGGAAAAATAAATACATATTTGAAAACAAGAGATTCACTATCAACAAATACGTCGTAATAAATAAATAAAAAACAAACATTCATTAAATAATTATGTACGCATATATATATATATATATATATATATATATATATATATATATATATATATATATATAATGTGTGTGTACAATTATCTAAAACTTACCCGCCAAAATGTATCGTCCCATTTTAAAGAGGCTTAATAAACAACAATAAAGCAATATATTAACAGTAAAACTCTGCATAAAATCTAACTGAAGATCTTTGTTCAACTACAAAATATGAATGTCGTTTAATGCACGACGAAGATAAAATAAATATACATTACTGATATGGAATAAAGATACAAAAGGAGTTACGCATGAACACAACATTGGTTGATTGTTAGAGGTCGGCAATAACACGTGACTAACATCAGTCCACGTGAAAGAGATGCAGAATTACACGTGCGAAAATCATAATTATTTATGAACATAGTACGTTCAAAATGAAATTATTGCGTAACGAAATTCAATCACATGTCTAGAATTTATGTGCGTATTATAAATATGTCACACACACACACACACATGTATATATATATATATATATATATACGCACATACATTCTCATATACACACATACTCATACACACACACACACACGCTTATATACATATATTTATTTATTTATTTTCAAGATCGACCTTTCTACCATAATATGCATGATTGGAAAAGATCCAATAACAGAATCCAATAGGATTACATTTAGTTTTGACTTTAATTTTTTATTAATGTAAATACAAGAAAACTTGATCGATATTGGAAATAATTTGCAAGTGTATTAACAAAATTTGAAATGATATTGAATAGTGATTAAAATTTGTACATACATTATATATATATATATATATATATATATATATATATATATATATATATATATATATATATACGTATGCATACTTAAAAACCCACCAACCTGATAAAACATTGGATTTTTTACACACACACACACACATATTATATATATATATATATATATATATATATATATAACAGTAATTTACTTTTTAAAGCGCAAAAATAATGTTGAATTTCGCAACTATCAAATTTTCCAATATCATAATAAAAAGGAGGATATTTTTACAATATAAAAACCAGGAAAAAATGTATAAAAAATCTTCGCAAATTTATAGTAATTGTGATTAGATATGAGGAATAAATTTATTAAATATTCTATGTGAGTGAATTTGTATAACAATTGCAAATTAATGACAATTTTATAGGAATTGTAATAATTAAACAATAATAATGAATAAAACTGATTTTTAAAGAAGTGTTATCTACATATATACATATAAATAAATAAAGACAAGAATTTATGTATTTTTAAATCAGGATTCATTTATATAAAAAATATATATTTGTATTACATATATATATAAATATTTTTTTTTATATAATTAATTTGTTTTTTACATACTGACAAATTTTCTAATTAAGAGAAATATAGTTTTTAAGAAAAATTAATTATATACAAAAATCTTTAAATTCGTTACTGAATGTTTAAATGTGTGTACAACAATGAAATCTAATTATTGTTTTTTTATACACACACACCCACCCACCCACACGCACACATATATATATATATATATATATATATATATTTATGTATGTATGTAGATATATGTATATATATGCGCACGTGTAACAATGGAAAAGTATCATTACTTACCTATTTTGAAAGAATTTTGTGAAAAATTCCCAGTATTCGAAAAGTTGCTTTTACGAATTCCGAAAGAAACAATATCACAATTAACACACTGTTCTATAATGATTAATAACAACAATTATTTAAAAGAATTGACTTCCACAATACAAATGTATCAATAATGTCACAATCGCAAATTTTGAATTAGAACGCAAGGCGCCGGTTTGTTTGAAATCCACTTCTACACTGAAACACGTTTCAGGATGGACTAAAAGTGAGCAACACGAACATTCTAGGTATGTTTGAGTCAACGAGTCATCAACAGAGTTATGTCAGAGACCTGGTGGGAGAATTTACGTCCTTCGATTAAGGAGAAAACGTAGCATGTAGTGGGGCTCTGGTGGAAATTATCGTGTATCTGAATGCATTAGCGCTCTACGGGGACACGTTATGTTAAAAGTCATGTATATGCATGCATATGAGACTATACGTTTGTTTGTCAGTGATTCAACGTTGTGTTGATTGTATTATCCCTTCCAGACAGACTACTGGCGGGTTGACTTGTTGACTATCTTCAAAGCCTTTGTCTGTTTCAGACACACATACACATTAATATACAAACATAGGACATTAATACTGAAGCAGAGTAGAGACGTGAAGAGTCGGATTCTGGGGACAACACCCTTCGATAATATGTTTGTGACTCACTGATTTAATACAGTGTGATACTGAAAAATCATTTTGTTTTCAAGAAAATTTGTTTTTCTCGAAAATAAACAATTGGAGAAAATTACATTCATTTGGACGTTCTTCAAGACGAATGTAGGTTTTTCCTATACAAACATCAATTACATCAAAAGTACATTACGAACTTATCCAATTATATTTTTGATGATTTATATATCTGTATAAACAAATAATTATTTTATTCGTTTTTGTACTGAACAACTTTTTTTAAAAAATATAGCAATCCCTCTTTTGAATTTATGTCTTAGAAAACTAAGATAATAATTAAAATATATTAATTATTAATTAAAAAATTCAAATTTCATAAAAGAAAGAGAATATTTCTAACATTGTACACAAAATTCACAAAAATTCTATAATAAAAACAGTTAAAGAATGTAATTACATAATAAAATAAAAAAATCTTCCTTAAAGTTTTATTTTCATCAAAACTTTTTTATCTTTAATTAAACAATACTTATGTACTGTGGAAGTTTATAAGATCTATATTCGATTACGCAAACACAAAACATAAAGCATGTATGAATAAAAGCTCTTTAATACTAAACAGACAAGATATCTGAGCTTGTTCTGCCGGCGCACGACCACAATAGGTTGATTAATGACGCCTGAAAAAATCTACTAATCTAGGAATATATATATCGAATTTCTGATCGGCCAGAAGTACAAATCTCTGTGGTATGCTATCCTAAGACCAGTTTAAATCAATGGAAGATTATATACATTAAGAGAGATCGATTTCATAAAATAAAATGTAATAATTTGCTTTTATTTGTTTTTGTTTCTGTTTTTGCATAGAATTGATCTCCCTTAAAAAAGAAATTATTATATTTTATATATTAGGTTGGCAAGTATCTCCCTTCCGCCTTCTGGTCTTTTGAATTTCGCAGCTATGTACAAAAAAAAAAAGAAAAAAAAAGCGGAAGGGAGATACTTGCCAACCTAATATATTATACTGCAATATAACGTATTTCTCTTAAAAAGATGTACTTATTCACACACACACACACACATATATATATATACACATATACACTGATGCACATAAGTCATTGTCATATGGGTAACATAAGCAATTTATTGATATAATTCAATGAAGTCGTTAAATTAAAAAAAAACAATATTTAATAGATAATAAATATAATATTCATTAAATTTATTCATTATATAATATTCATTATATTTATTTTCAATTAAATACTTTTTTTAATTTAACGACTTTATTGAATTATATCAATAAATTACTGTTACCCATAACGACAATGACTTATGCGCGTCAGTGTATATATATGTTTGTATGTGTGTGTAGTATATGTATGTGTATATGTTATATTTAAAAAAAGATAATTTCCCACTCATACGATTATGTCATAAGTATTAATCATTGATTCATACTACTATAAATATTAATCATTGAATCATCTAGTTTCTTGTTTAATTTAATGATTTATTTATTATTCAATTAATATAAAATCTTTACTAGTACATTTTTTTATTAATTCATGCCTTAAAAAACGAGTAATAAAATAATCACACTTCCTAATAATTCAGAATATGTAAAAAAAAATTAATCAATATTCAGAAACGCTGTTCATAAAAATAAATACTGTTTTAAGTTATACGACTTTAAGAAACTAAATCATTTTCATTCAGTCAATATTATTGACAGTATTTAAATATTGATAAGATTGATTATACATAAAATATATAAACGTATTGTTTATATATATATATATATAGTAATTAGTCAATATGTACAATATTCTTATAAATATATATATTAATAGAATAAGTGCATGTATAAGTAGTGAAATGTATTTATTTAAAATCGTACTAAATATAACAATAGTTTTCTTTTAGTTAAAATACAACATATCAAAACGATTTGACTGGATTAGATTCAATTCTAATTTTAGGATCCACTAGAACTTAAAGTAATATATGCACATATATATATATATATATATATATATATATATATATATATATATATATATCATGATGAGAAAAACAAGAATATTGCGTAATATATAACCAGAGGCTATGTATCGCATGTTTCTCTTCATACATTAATACCACTTGTTCGTTGATTGCAATAATGTTATTGAACTTTTTTCACATGAAGCCTGGAAGTAGAGGTTGGTAAAGCACCTGCAAATTTGTTGAATTGTTGCTCTAAACTTACAAATTCAAAATCTTGAATAGTCTAAATTATTTTTTAATGAATTAAGTTGTTTATCTATCTATCTATCTATCTATCTATCTATCTATATATATATATATATATATATATATATATATATATATATATATATATATATATATATATATATATATGTATATATATGTATGTATATATACAAACTTGTTTTCGTATTGTAGAGACAATACATTTACCAATTTAGTATATTTTAAGTCATTATATATCATAGTTTTATATGCAAATTATATATTTTGTCTGAATGTAATCACATTAACGATGTTTCAATAAATATATTTTGCTTTTATAATTTTAAATGATGTTTTTGAACTGTAGAAATATTTTGAAAATTATTTTATTAATAATTAATTCGTATTAAAAAATATGTATTGAATATATTTATATCATTATCGATTTTATTAAGCAGTAATTTATATTTTGTGTATTTTTTAATGTTCTTTTAAACGTTATACACATTAAATTGATAATTTAGATCTATGTATTTTATATAAAAAAAATAATTAAATATGTAGTTTTAATTAAAACCACGACTGTTACAAAGATGATTAATATTATCTATCATTTTATTTATATAAATAAACTGTATCTTTTCCTGTATAAATAAATTAATTTGATAGACAAATATATAAAAATAGATGTATAATGTTTCCTAAACCATTGTGTGTGAAAAAAGCTTTTTTAAAATATATGATATGAAAATATGTGAAACCAACATTGGTATTAATATAACAAGTCGAATTTAATTTGACCATATCGGAAATTCCATTTAATGTCTTCACAATATTTTAAAATATACACTTGACAGTATGCTTTATTCTTCTCATACGCAAGCACCACAAGAACTTACTGATTCATATATCTACCACAGTCATGGCCAAGTAATGTTGAATATGACCTTTTTAGTTTTATGTTAGGTAATACACGAGTTTTGGGTTTTCCGTATATATTGGCATCAGAAACTAATTAAATATTTATATTTTCCTTAATATATATATATATATATATATATATATATATATATATGTATATATACGTACAAAAGAAAAATAAATCACTGAAATTATTTTAAGACTAATTCTTGTATATTATGGAAAACGAGGATAATGAAAATTCAACACAAGTGTTTCAACATCCGTTAGTTTTTTTTTAGATCAGATATAAGTGTATATGAATGATAATGTTTTTATAATGAAACTTTTTTCAATAATTATTGTATATTTTGAATAAAAAATGGGTATATATTATTACATTAAAAATAATGCTAAATTTTGGTGATTTAATAACTTTTGACTGATTCTTAAATAAACATTTAATATTTTTTTATTTATAACGATATTACATAAATAAAAATATTTATATGTATATTTATTGAAAACAAACTTTAAAAGATTAAAATGAATAATTTGCATGTGTTTACGTTACTCAATTATACATAATGTACATATTTTCCATTAAATGTTAATAGTTTGAAGTGATTTTCATTAAATTTTACTGCTATTAATGGATTTTAAAGAGTTATATTATTTTTATTACATAAAAAACATCCAGTTTATTGATCTTTATTAATAAACGATTATAGTTTCTCTACCTTTAACGTTATCAAGATATACTTTCGTTACAAAATACACTTTATTGAAGAACATTCACTATCTTCTATAAAAACATTTCTTTAAAAACTGTTTCAATATTTCTTTAAAAACTGCTGGACTGATTGTATCTAAAGTTGTAGTATAAATGGTACTCTAGAGGTTAAATGAAAGTCTGACACTTAAATTTATATTTTTCGGCATCACAATGTTCATTCTATAGTATAAATATTCGTATAGTAGTTGAAACTATAAAAATATTCATTAAAACAATATCAAAGTACGTGTATTGCGTTTAGTATAGATAGTAATCCATGTTGGTGGTGATAGGGTCATTGCCATTTTCTGTTCTTTCGTCATATGTAGTGTCGCGTTACAGCTTGCGTTATTGCAAATTACATCAAATGAATTCGATTCGTATATACTTTACACGTATTATATGTTTATGCGTGGGTTTGTCACATAAGCATAGGTTAATTGCATCAGCAATATATATTTAGTTTAAAAAAATGCATTCATATATTGTATGCCATTGCAAAATTAGATAAGAGTATCTATATTAGGAAAAAGAAACATTTTCTACATTAATGAATTTATAAAAATATTTCGTTCTTTACTCAAAGTAAATATCTTCGATATGTAGATTGATTTGTAATTAAATTACGTCAATTTTCTAAAAATAATATTTTTAAGCTTAGTCAAATATTCATTGATAAGATTGAACAAATATTTTACAAGAATAACGTTTATACAATGATTTGAATAATATTTGTGTTTATAAAAATTCTACTCATGTAGTTTATTTTTAGAAAATTTATAACATATTTAAAAATATCAATTTCATCATATTTACAAATATCATCATAGTGTATCTAGTTCAATATTCAAAAATCGTATTAATTAAAATTAATAAAATAATTTAGAAATATGGTTATAATTGATACAAAAAATATATTTATACAATATTTAAATTACATATTTTAATATAAGAATTCGAAACGTGTTGTTTGAATGAAAATATTGAAACAACTTGAAAATTATTATCAAAAAGAAACTATCATTTAATCTACTAATACTTAAATGGAACGAGTTTAATAAACAACAAAAATTCACAGACCCAAACAAAATTGCGTCATCGCAATAAATGTTATTTTTTTTAATATTCAATAGCGAGTTCGAATTGAGAAATAGGTGATTCACCTATGGCTTAGCATCACATTACATTAACAAACACCAAACGAACAATAGTTTAACCACCTTCATTTATAAAGGTTAAGTACCGGAATTGCTAATTGCCGCAATAATATATACATATATATATATATATATATATATATATATATATATATATATATATATATATATTATTTATAACGTCGCGTATATTGTTTAATTAATATATATATATATATATATATATATATATATATATATATATATATATATATATATATATATATATATATATATATATATATATATATAATCTAAATATGAACAATTCGCAAATTAATTATCATTATGTCATTTTATCACATACATTATTATAAGTTGATTTTAATAGAAATAATGATAAATTTATATGTAAGCGTTCTTTTTAAAAAACCTGTACGATTTTTTTAATTTTTTTCATTACATTATTTAAGTATGTCACTTGAAAGCTCACATTAAGCTTTTAACACAATTGCATTGTATTTAAATTATACATATAAACAAATTAAAAATGTATATTTTTCATTTAAAAAGTCAGTATGTGAAAGAAACTTTTTGATATTGTAAGTTTTCTTGGATTTGAATTTTATTTTCAATACAAACATTTATAAATATTAATTGATTGAATAAATAAAGTATAGAAGTTTGATATAAGTATTTGTACTAAATTAAAAAAAAACAAAACAAAGAACAACATTATTTTAAAGTTTATTAATATTATTGTTTAAGGCTGTTTCATTTCGTATTAAAATTTCAATAACGCATCTTAAGCGCTGAACGAGGTTTGTCTAAATATGTCTGCATATAAATGTATGTTTCTGGTGCTGTATGTTAAATCCGACCCTGATTTTTAAATGCGGCTAGACTGACCACATGGTATATATGTATATGATAGTACTTGTGTTGTATATTAGTCCCTTAGCATTTTTGTCATAGGTTGCCGACCCTGCCTCTGGCGCGTGCTATGATGTCATATAATAGGTAACTAGTGTTTTTTATTTCTTTTTTTGTGTGACTATAATTGACTCATCCTACACTCTTTTTTGTATCATACGAGTGGCGCATTAATATCCAAAGAAATTTTAAACATTTATGTAACATCCGTTCGTTCTGTATTCATTTCAGAATTTGTTGTTTTTAGTGAGGTAATATAACAATATTCTAAGTGAGTAATTTAAATTGCATGTGTGTGTTATTTTTTTTATTAAAGCATTGCTAAAAATATAATTACGTTCTTTGGTTCATTTATAAACAAGACAAATCATTAGTTTTGCTTATTATTTCATTTAAAATTATTTGAAAACTAGAATAGAATTTAACTGTTTGCTTTTTTGTAATTAAAAAAAAATAGAATTTAAACCATACAAATTAATAGTTTAATTTCGAGTATATATATATATATATATATATATATATATATATATATATATGTAAACTAATTAATTAATCTGTAATATTTTTTCTCATATAAAAATATTTGTAATCTGATAAAATTAATTATATTTTTTATATTTGATTAGATATATTACAATTAAGTTATTGACTATATTTCATAATTCACATATTGTTCTCGTTGAGATTTCTTGGAAATATGAAATATTTTGTGATAAAATATATAATATTTTTGATTATATACAACAATGTATTATTCTTTATAAATTAATTTCAATACGTGTTAACATTAAATGAAACATTTTCATTTTATATTTTTCTAATAAAAACATCACATCTATTCTTATTTTTATCTCGGTTTTTAAAATGTACTTTTTTGGTTGTTATATTATTAAAAAAATCCATACGTCTATTTTTGTTCATTTCTTTAAAACATTTCAAACTCGCAGACCTTACTTTAAACAAAATTTGACATTTAATAATATGTCTATATTTAGTTAGAATTTATTTTTAAAAAGTGTTTATTTTATATTATATATGATTGTGTGATTAAATTACTAATTTTTTACTCAAAAGAAAATTTTCATTTAAATATGTTCTATATAATACTGTAACAGCTGCCATATATACAGGGCTTACGCCCAAAATAACTATTATTTCATTTATTTGAAGCCGGTCAGGTAATACGGGGTCAAACAAACAACGAATTAAATAACAACGTTTAAGATAACTCTGCATGTTAAGTCAGTTTTTGTTTTCCAATCTTGATATCTATAAATAGCAATGACTGAATTCATTGAACTCTGAGTATTTTCATATGTTGTTACGTGTGTTTATATATATATATATATATATATATATATATATATATATATACTCATACAAAGTTTGCGATTATATATAATGTTTGGAAATCTAACATCGTATTAAGGCTATTAAAACTATGTTAACTCAATGTAGAAATATCTAGAAAGGTATGTATGTTTATTTCAAAACGAATATTATGTCTAATAATTATTTCTTATTGATTCTATACGGAATTAGTCGACTGTTATTAGATTATTTTTTATATTTTTTACAAAAGTTTCTGTTTCATATGGATATATAGAAAAAATTGAAATTTATTTTACGGGATGTATTACAACGTCTCCTAATTGAAATCTAAATCTAAATGTCGAAATTGATTTTCTCGGATAAAAGGTTTAAAAAATTAAATTTTAAAATATTTTAAGTAATTTTAAGGGTTGTGTGTTAACTGTAATAGACCAGAAAATATCAAGGTGTATAACAGATAAATCGATAAGATCTGTATTTTCGATATATGAGAATATACGAAATATTTTTATTAAGAAGATAATATTATTTTATTAAGAAATCGTGGTTTTCATAAGAATATTTACCAAATCGGATTTATTATATTCAAAACAATCTTGAATTGTTTACATTTCTTATCAAAACTTAAGAACCATTTATTATTTTTCCAACATTTTCCAAGAATTATTCCAAAGTAACATTTGTTTAGATATCATATTTTACTAGAAATATTATCCACTGCTGTGAAATTTATAACAGGAATATAGAAACGAATATTGATTTATTATTGAACATTAGAAAAGTTATTGTACATTTATTCAAACATTTACGTTTTATGATTATTTACTTAATTCTATATTTGATACCACGTAATGTACATTAGACGTAGATTTTTAACAATCGATATATTGAATTTATAACAAAGACATTTAGCAGTTATCATATAAAAAATAACTGTTAACTAAACAAAGCCTGTTATTTCAATAAATCAATGAACGTATAAGGTATTTTTACAAAACATGTGCATGTGTGTTTGTGAGAGTACTTTTCTGATTATGTGTATGTGTATGTATGTACGTGTATATTGTTAATAACACTTTCTTTTAGTGGTAAGGCTGTGGAGACGATCACTTGTTCCATTTTAAATTAACATTGAATTCACTATTACTGGGCGAAACTTCACTTTGTACGTTAAATACATTTTTTTCAATTTATAATTGAAAGAGAACGGATGTAATGCATATTATTTATGCGACAGAGATAGTCATATTACTTTCATGAGCCACATAAACGTAAAATTGGTGAAAGCTGATCTCAGTCAGAAGTGAAAGAAGTGCATCATTTCTGAATTGAAAGTTTTGCAATTTGTATCCGATAGGGGCATTGATCTTCTGTCTTTGATGTAGTTTTTGTTTTCATCAATAATGTCTTAATTACTTATTCCGTATTGTTTTATGATAATGTGTTTATTTGTTTTTTTAAACGTTTTAAAATGCACTCATATATATATATATATATATATATATATATATATATATATATATATATAATTCCATTTTTATATTAAATATATAATGTATTATTGAGTACAAATATATTTTCAACAAGTACATATTACCTTTTCCTATTCATTATTTCGGTAGTAAATGTAACAGATAACGTAACAAGTTTTGCTTGCAAACACCTTGTACAGTATTGCACAACATTGTGAGTAGTGTACACCCTTCGGCGGGCAACTAAGGTAGCAGAAGGTCAGCAGTCTGTCGGCGACCTTACAATTAATACGTTGAGAGAGCAAGTAGACCAATCAATAGGGCAAAAACAAGGAAAGAAATCCGGAATGGATGAGGCCGTTTTTTTTTTGTTGGGGGCGATGTTACAAGTAACAATATGTGTTTTGCAACTGAAAAAACCGCAGAATAAAGGTACTAGGAAGGTGCAAAGTTGGCGAAATTATGTTTTTCGTTCTTCAAGCATAGACAATGCATTTTAGAGAAAAAAGTTTTAGATAAAAGTTGTAAAGAATGAAAAAACCTTTAATTTGAGCCATTACTTGATAAATTACGTTGATTGATTATTGCAAAAAAAGCGAAAAACCATAAAAAATGGCCATTATTTACAAATCAATTATTTATTGCATTTTTCACTTTTTGAAACTGTTTCGGCAAGCATGGTGAAGCTTATACGAATTTTAACAAAATACCGTGTTGAAAATTCGAATTCGTTCATTAGTTGCTAACTTACAGTAAATTGTTTATCCCGAGATGCCCAATGTACGAGGCTATAACTTTTTAATGGCCGAAAGTTTCCACTTTCAAAAGGGCTCAAACTCTTTAGCAAAATATATATTTTTATGTTATATTAGCGGTGTATAAAAATTTTTGTATTTTATTGCATAAAAAGTCATTAGAAAAAGTAGTTCCTTATTTGCTAATAAACATTTAAATTTTCAACGATCCTATACATTGTGGCAATTTATAAAATAGAAAATCTGAAAGCTTATTGCAAGACGCAGATTTAAAAAAAAAAAAAAAAAAATCTGCCCCATAGAAAGCCAGATACGATTTTTTTTTTAAACAATCGTAGCCCTTTTGTTTATAACATTGAAGAAACAAATTTAGCGGCAATGGGTACCGTAAACCCTATATTTTTAATATTTTTTATGTAATTTCAAAAACTAACGTTTATTTATCATCAAAATTGAAGGAAAACTTGACTATTTCAAAAGTTATGGCCCGATCACTGTGGCGGGGGGAAGGCGGCGAACGAACTGTAGTGCGGTCGAGTAGTAAACAAATCCATTGTAGACTCTTATAACCTTCAAGCAGTGGCGCTCGGCGAAATTGTTGATAATTTATTATCTACTGGCTCAATTTTGATGTTTTTTTTTTTTAATTTAGGGTAGGACATAAAATAATACATTTTTAGCAAGTTTATTTTTACAAAAAAATAATATTTCATTTATTATTTAGGCATCTTTACCTAAGAATCCTACACGAAGTAATTGAACACCTTTTTTTCAATTTTTTATCGTATACTGCCGTTATATGTACACAACAATGAAAAGAAATATTTATAATAATGTTTTAATAAGTCTAATTGTACTCGTTGAATCTTGCACGTTTAATTTTGAAAATAAAATCTTCGTGTATAAAATTAGATTTTTATCTAGTGTGTATATTCAAATTAATAATTTTACAATTTTGTACAATTATATTACATATATATATATATATATATATATATATATATATATATATAAAATAAATAAATTGAAATAGAAAAATAATCATTTATTTCGTGTGTGCTGCAAGTAATCCGAGTTTTTTTGAAAACTATCATCAAAAAAAGGACTATAATAAATTTCTTTTCAAGAGTATAGAACTATTTGTTTCATTTGTGCTCCAAAATAATCGTAAGTAATGTTTATAATATGCATTGAACTTAATTTTCTAACATTCAACATATTTTAATTATCGTAAACTTAACATATTTTAATTATCGTAAACTTGTCTGTGAATTTTGTAATTTTGCATCAAAGCATTTCTTTAATATACTTTCTCGCAATCATACTTCAAAAAGAAAAACGTCTTTTACTTTCAATATTTTTTATACATATTGTTTTGAGATGGAGAGAGGTGAAATGGAAGGAAGTTATGATGAACATTTAAGCAGCAGCGATAGCAGCATGCTCCAGAACCTACATGGTGAGTCATCAAAAAGTATTGGTGGCATAGATTATACCAAAGTTTGTCTTATTTGCTTAAAAGACATGAATCCAATAAATGCAAGGACTTTAAGTGCAAAAGCTAAAGAAGGCGTTATTAATGCAAGTAAGAAAAGAAAAGATTTTAAATTTAGAGAAATACAGAGTGACGCTACATTGAAATTACATAATAGCTGTTACACGATGTACATACGGCCTCATTGTATTGAAAAGGCAGCTAAACAAGTTAACGAAAGTCGAGCATTATTGCGTGAACATATGAAAGGTGTCAAATCATTTGACTTTCAAACAAATTGTTTTATATGTAACAAAAAAAATAAATATCTCGATGGCGGAACTATATGTAACAAACATAATGCTACTATCGATACCATTAATAATATGTGTGAAGAACTCGAGGAAAAAAATGTATTACCAGATGAGGATAAGTTATTATTATGTAGGTTAAAATATATAAAAGATAAGTTTGAAGATATAAAAGCGCAGTATCATGCAGTATGTTATAAAAGATTTTTTCATTATAAAAGTAAAAATAGTAAAGGCCGACCAATAAGCTCAGATTTATCAGATGTAATAGTATTTATAATTGATTATATAATGAATAATGAAGCTGAATGTCAATTTTCTCTAAATGAAATTTTACAAAAATACGATGGCGATATTAGTAATGTCAGTTCGCAAATAGTCAAGTATCATTTAGCGCGACATTTTCATGACGAAATAGTTTTTTACAGTTTCAAAGGAGATTTACACATTTGTTTTAAAGGAATCAATGAGAGCGAACTAAATGATGAGTGGTATTCGAAAAAAGCTATGAATAAAGAAGAAGAACGAATTCGAATAATTGAGATGGCCGGTAATATAATTCTACAAGACATTCGATCGCGTCATTATGATATATCGCATTACACTGATCCCTCTTTTTTATTGAATAATGCAGAAGCCGATGTGCCACCTTCGTTACTATCATTAATTACTTTATTATTAACGTCTCACAAACGTTTCAAAACTGATATTTCCAAAAAAAAGTGGCATAATCGTATTTTGACTATTTCGCATATTATAATTTCTTCAATCAGGCCAAAATCTTTTATATCAGCAATTTTATTAGGGTTATCGTCTATGATGCATAGAAAACATGCTTCAAAATCCCTCATAGACTGCCTATCAAATTTAGGTTTGTGTTCATCGTATTATGATACTACATTATTTGAAGCATCCATCGTCAAGAATCCCGCAAATATTCAGATTTCGAAAGATTCGTTTATTCAATTTGTATTTGACAATGCGGACCATAATACTGTTACTATAGATGGACGTAATACCTTCCATGCTATGGGTGGAATTATGGTTGTTACGCCTCTCTCAGCAGTATCAATTTCTGGTAAAATTGAAAAACTAAAAAAACTTCCTTGTGCCAATGAAATAGCCAAGTCATTTTCATTTTTACCGATTACACAAGTAAATTTTAATTTATCTGGGCTAAAAAAAATTAAAGTTAAAGAAATTAATTATTCAACTTCTTCAATAGATATATCTGATTTAGATTTTTTTTGGTTATATAAAAAAAATGATTCTCCATCGAATACCAAAGGTTGGCTAGGTTTCCGCGAAGCCCATTCATCCATTACAGAATTTTGCGTTTCGAAGATCATTCCGTTACGTTTTGTAAACGATTCTGCCAGTAGCGAACATACTATTTTATCAGTTTTAATAGAAGCAGTGGATAAGGCTAAAGCAAATGCACAAAACCATGCATTTGTTACATTCGATCAGCCGTTATATTTAAAAGCTCGCAAAATAGTTGCCTCTGTCAAACCTGAACAGGATGTTTATGGTATTCGTAACGTAATTGTTCGATTAGGAGGATTTCATACCCTTATGTCTTTTATAAATTCTATTAATTACTTCATGGAAGATTCTGGAATAAAGGAAGCTTTTTGTTTGTTATTTGCAGAACTTTCTGCTGAAAAAGCCCTCTCCGGGCACGCTTTTTCCCGTTCTATAAGAGGTCATCTTTTAAACCTTGTTGCTATTAGTCGAAAAATAATTGAAAAATGTACTTTGACAGACGAGGAACAGCAATGTTTAGAAAATTTAAAACAAAATAATGAATTTGACGAAACACAATTAAAAGAGAATGTAATTTTTGCGGGAATATTAGTAAAATTCAAAGAACAACGTATTAAATTGAAAGAGAATGGTCCAACAGCCGAATTGTTTTTGCAATATTTTGATTGCATTGTATTATTAATGAATTTTTATCATGCTGAAAGGTCGGGAAATTGGAAATTACACTTGAAATGTATTAAACGAATGATTCCGATTTTTTTTGCGACAGGACATAATAATTATGCTAAATCTGCGCTGTTATATTATCAGGATATGGTTGCATTACGATCGGTAGTTAGTATAAATGACTTTGACATGTATGCTAATGAGGGCTACTTCACAATACGGCGTTTAAAAAAAGTATGGAGTGGTGTATGGTCCGACATGATTATCGAGCAGGATCTCATGCGCGCGATGAAATGTATTGGGGGAATGACCCACGGGCGTACTTTAACAGAAAGTAATATAGCCAAATGGATTGCTTGTACAATAACGTTAATAGAAATCTGCACAGAAATGGAAAATTTCTGCTCGTATGTCTACGACACCTCCGAACAACATGTTGACTCCCGCATTAGTAGAATTAAGAGAGATGCGTCAGATTTGCAATTACTGTTTGATTTTTACAATGAACACGATCCTTTTCCGATATCTAATTATGTACAATCAATAGTTTCCGGTCTTGTAGGAGATACCCGGGTAAATTGTCATAAAGTTTACGAAACCGGTATTTCAATTTTGAGAGAAAATTTCGGAAAAACTTTTAATGAAATAAAATGCAAAAGAAAAGAGCAAGTAATGCCTTTGAGCATTATGCATAATAAAATTAAAATAAACGATAATATTGTCACTGTTTCGCCGCTTCACATATTTCAACGCATCTCCCTTAATTTAAATAAGAAAAATGATATGAAATATTTCTTAGAATATGAATTAGCTCCGTATCCGCTTTCATTGTTTAATGAAGCGGGAATGCGTAAAAGCGATAAAAGTATATTTGCCGATAATTTTGATTATTTCGAGGAATGTCCCTCGCAATCCCCTATTATTAATGTGATTGACGGTGGTTTTTTATTACACCAAGTATTTTGGTCGGTTAACGAGAGTATTGATGATATACTCAATAAATATGTGCAGTATGTTTCGATGCACTTTTCAAAAAATAGTTATATTATTTTTGATGGTTACGACGAAGATGGCACAAAATCGTTTGAACGTATTCGTCGTAAAAAAAAATATACTGGCCGAGAAATTAAAATCGCGGAAAATACAAAGATACCTCTGAAACCGGTTGAATTTTTCAATAACGATCGAAATAAATCGCAATTAATTACTTTACTTAAACCTCGTTTAGAAGCTAATGGTTTTATTACAAAGCAAGCAACTGAAGATGCAGATGTATTGATCGTACAAACCGCAATTAATGTATCAAAATATGAAGAAAACGTTGTCATTGTTGGGAACGATACCGATTTATTAGTTATTTTATGCCAATCAACAGAAAATAAGAACATCATTTTCCATAAAAAAACTCAAGGCAAAATATCAAACAAATATTTTACGTGCAATAACTTTAAATTTCCTGAGTTAAAATCAATAGTTTCGTTTTTATATGCATTAACTGGTTGCGACACTACGTCTGCGCTTTACGGTATTGGAAAAAATTCAATTTTTGATAAAATAAATAGTAATATATTAATTGATTTAGCTAAATGCTATTACGATAAAATACCAAATAATACAAATATAATAGAAAATGGCAAAAAAATTATAAAAACATTATATACTAACAACGCAGATAAAATAATAGCAAAAAAAAGTTTAAAAGAGTTATCTTGTGCGGATTTGCGATATTTTCATTTTGAGCGACAAACAAAATCGTCGTCAGCCAAACTTGAAAGTTTGCCACCGACGGAAGGTGCAGCTACTGAGCACTGTAAACGAGTATATTTGCAGGTGCAAGCATGGCAAAATAATCATTTGAATCCACTGTATTACGGTTGGCAAAAGGGAGAGATGTGATTTCAACCTGTTTATTCACTGGATCCTATGATACCAGCCGATATTGCGGACAAAATCTCGTGTAAGTGTAAGAAGGGTTGCAAGGGTGCATGTAGTTGCCGCAAACATGGATTAAAATGTTCAAAATTGTGTATTTTTTGTAATGGACATTCTTGTACAAATGCGGAATCGATCGAATATGAAAAAGAGCTGACTGACGACGGTGATGTTTTAGGTAATATATTCCTTAATGATATAGATAGTAGCGAGATTGGTGAAGCGCCAGAAAAAAGAGCGAGATTCGACTTATAAATATATTGTTTATATACTTATTATAATATCGCGTTTTGTAACATTTTTCTGTATGGATGTATGTAATGTATGAAACTATGTAATTTTTTTCAATAATTTATAACCACTTAAAATAACATGATATAATAAATAATTCTTGTATTAGTAATAAGAGAAAGAATAAGTTAATCTTGTATGTAATTAAGTATAAAAATATTTGCTGATATAATAAATGAAATATTATTTTTTTGTAAAAATAAACTTGTTAAAAATGTATTATTTTATGTCCTACCCTAAATTAAAAAAAAAACATCAAAATTGAGCCAGTAGATAATAAATTATCAACAATTTCGCCGAACGCCACTGATTGAAGGGTATAAGAGTCATCAATTTGTTTACTATTCGACCGCACTACAGTTCGTTCGCCGCCTTCCCCCCGCCACAGTGATCGGGCCATAACTTTTGAAATAGTCAAGTTTTCCTTCAATTTTGATGATAAATAAACGTTAGTTTTTGAAATTACATAAAAAATATTAAAAATATAGGGTTTACGGTACCCATTGCCGCTAAATTTGTTTCTTCAATGTTATAAACAAAAGGGCTACGATTGTTTAAAAAAAAAATCGTATCTGGCTTTCTATGGGGCAGATTTTTTTTTTTTTTTTTTTAAATCTGCGTCTTGCAATAAGCTTTCAGATTTTCTATTTTATAAATTGCCACAATGTATAGGATCGTTGAAAATTTAAATGTTTATTAGCAAATAAGGAACTACTTTTTCTAATGACTTTTTATGCAATAAAATACAAAAATTTTTATACACCGCTAATATAACATAAAAATATATATTTTGCTAAAGAGTTTGAGCCCTTTTGAAAGTGGAAACTTTCGGCCATTAAAAAGTTATAGCCTCGTACATTGGGCATCTCGGGATAAACAATTTACTGTAAGTTAGCAACTAATGAACGAATTCGAATTTTCAACACGGTATTTTGTTTAAATTCGTATAAGCTTCACCATGCTTGCCGAAAAAGTTTCAAAAAGTGAAAAATGCAATAAATAATTGATTTGTAAATAATGGCCATTTTTTATGGTTTTTCGCTTTTTTTGCAATAATCAATCAACGTAATTTATCAAGTAATGGCTCAAATTAAAGGTTTTTTCATTCTTTACAACTTTTATCTAAAACTTTTTTCTCTAAAATGCATTGTCTATGCTTGAAGAACGAAAAACATAATTTCGCCAACTTTGCACCTTCCTAGTACCTTTATTCTGCGGTTTTTTCAGTTGCAAAACACATATTGTTACTTGTAACATCGCCCCCAACAAAAAAAAAACGGCCTCATCCATTCCGGAATTTTAGTGAAAAACAGGTGTTTTTTTGCCCTATTGATTGGTCTAAAGGTCTTGCTTCCGGTTTTGCGTCATACATCGACCCTGACCATTGTCATTATATGCTGCATTTCACCCTTTCAGCACTATATTTTAAATGATATTCGTTTATATATATATATAATCTATTTGAATTTTACAATCTCATTGTCGTTATTTTTATTCGACATATGCTGCATTCATTTTATAAAATATGTTTAGATGTTGATAAAACCACAAAGTACTTTATATAAAATATTTTTTTGCTTGTTTTTATTGAAAGTGATTGTAACTGAATGTTTTGCATAATTAGGAATGAGAGTTGAATATTTAGTGTGAGAAGAAAAATAAATATGTCGAGTGAATTTATTTTTATAAAATTAATCAGAATGTGAAGTATAGTAATGTTTTTCGATATTTAAACTTTGTATATTAATGAAAATATTATATATGAAATTGAATGGTGATCAAAAGTTTAAATTTGAATAAAAGCACAATATGTTTTTTTTAAAAATTTTTATCCAAAGCTTAATATAGAAATAAATTAATCAAATAATGTGACATTTTAATCAAATTAAATATATATGTTGAAAAATGTTGTTTGAAATGATTTAAACATTTTCATTGCAATTTAAAATGAAGTAATCATTTCAATAATAACTATTATATAGTATCGTTATTTTTTCAAAATGTAGGGATTTTTTAACATATTTTAAAATTATAAAAGTATTATTATTAAAAATATCTTCTTAAAATATTTGAGTAAAGTAACTATTATTTATTTCTTTTTAATATTCCAGTATTAAAATTCTAAAAGTACAAACAAGAATTATACTTGTGTAACAAAACATTTATTATTTTTCGTCTGTTCTTATATTATTTTTCCAACACACATTCGAGTATACAATTTGATCATACGAGAATTTCATTTCTAAATATGCAATATGTTACATTAACCTTTACGTTAAACTGAACACGACCCTGACAATGGTACAAATAACATATGTGTTATATACAGATTAAATAACTGAAACGAAAGTCAAATAAAGATAGAAATGTGTGTCAAGTAAACGTAAAAGAAGGAAAGTCTTGACAATTATAATTGTTGCATCAAGAATGTAATAGTGTAGATGCAAAAACGAGGGCAATAGTTAGAAAGTTGTAGATATAATTCAGTTAATATTTTTAATATAATTGAATAACGTCATGTTTCTTTCAGAGAAGTGTGTCATCAAGTAATATGTTTGCAAGAATGGGCTATCACTCTTATGACTGAAAAAAATAAATTGATTTTTCTATTTATTTTTTATTGTTCTCTTTAGATATAAAGTATAAGTATTGTGAACCTGATCATGTCTAGAATACTTAAAAAATAATTTCTAATAAATTTTAAAATTCAATTAGACTATTGACCTTATACTCTTCACTTTTTTAGTACTAAATTATTTAATCAACATTAAACAATTATTCAATTGATAAATTTATTACATACGGATCTAAAAAGATAATCAATATACAACTTGTATCATATTTACTTGATAACATGATAATCGTTATAATAAATTATTATTGATAATTGAAGATATGTAGATATTTTCATTGTAATTTTCCTATTCATTTTGAAGTATAATTTAAATATTATTTAGCTCCAATTCAATAAAATCCTCATATTTTGAAAAATAATACTCAATTAAAAAATATTTAGCTCAATGTAACGTATTTGTATATTATTAAATATTATAATAGAAATATGGATAAATTCTTTGATATATATATATATATATATATATATATATATATATATATATATATATATATATATAATTGCATATCAAACGATTATTAGGAACCATTAAATTGAAATTAAATTATGATGTATAAAATGCTAATATCTGATTTCTCCGTCCTACTTGTTAAGTATTATGTGAGATACTATAATAAAAATGAATCTGACCTCTTTATTCTCCACACGTTTTCCTCATAGATAATATGACGTATAAGTAAAAATGAATGCACAATATTTGTTCTACTTAATTGGTAAAAAATATACAATGCTATGTATATATTTGTGTGTGTGTGTGTGTGTTCAATCATCTCTCTCTATCTTTCGTATTTAACGTTTTCGTTATACGTACGAAATAGATAAGCTGTGTGCGTTTTCGATTCAAAGTATTACGATGAAAGTTGCAGCAATGAAAATATTTGTCGTATTGTGAGAAAAGAAATGTAGATAATTTAGTACGAACGTTACAGAGCTGTTAGAATTAGAATTTCTCTTATATTACTCATGTATACATATATTATGTGTCATTATTATTTCTTATTTAAACTAATTAATTATAATCTATAATTTATGAGAAATGTATAAAAAATTAAAATATTTAAAAACAAATATTCTGACAAGCAGTATTCATCAATATTGATGGTATATTTTCCAAGTTTTATTTTCAATTTTTTTTTTTTTATAAAATAATGTTATGCATTATTTTGAATATTCTTTTACTCCATTCTTTCGAACTTTTCTATGAAAAATTGTACATCATCTGTTTGTTTTTTTAAAATAATTTTCTAATTATATTGTATTTTTTAACCATATGATTTATTAAAAAATTCACATATTAAAAATAAAATATACTAGATATTCAAGTGCTATTTGAGAATTATTAAAGCTATTCTATAATGTATACTAAAGAGTATTGCACTCAGTAATTCGACAATGAAAATAATTATGCCTGTGTGCAGACTCAGTTTGAGTCACTGAATATAATTCATACATATTTAAATTCAATGCCAGATGTAAATTCAAAATGATCAAAAACATTTTTAAATGTTTGATAGTTTTATCTTAAATGTCATTGTATTCGTTAAAAATCTATAACATATTTATTTGAGCAAATATGATGTATTATTACGGCATTGTATTCTAAAAAGTATGATGTGAACTAGATAAATGTATTAAGGAATAATTGTAATTGAATTATCAACCTGTTATTATTATCAGTCAACATCATAATCACGACCACATTAACCTACACCTACTGTATATAAATATAATTGGTTCCAAGTATCACTTTCCATATGAAGATGTGCTAAATCATCAAAAATGTTAACTACGCAAATTTTCAAAGCAAGTTGTTTGGTTTGTGCCGTTGAAGCGCGAGGGAGATCGCGCGTGTTGTATGATGCAGCGGAAAGGGGGGCTTTGGATTAAGCTTTCCAATGTCAATGACAGTTCGTCGTACGCAGAGGTTATTATTTTTATATATATATATATATATATATATATATATATATATATATATATAATACATAACTTTTCAATATGTACAATATATACATACATATATAAGAAATCACATAAGTAAAATGTTAAAAGTTGTAAGAACTCTGTAATTGTGTTTATTGTATGTATTATAAACTTTCTCTGACATTCTATGCATTAACAATTTGTATGGTGTATGAACGTTAAATATTACACTTATTATGTTTTTACACTAAATTAAATAAGAATACTTGATATATTCATTAAAGACAACATTTTATTTAAAAGATTATAAATATCGTTATTCGAATTTCAATTCACATTTATATAAATATGTAAAAAATAATATATTTGGCTTTCATATTCTATTAATATATATATGTACGTATGTACATTTTTATTTTCTAAATATTGAATGTTTTTTGATTATATTTTTTGCTTGGACCAAAATCATTATTTCCAAACAGTATTTCTTATATCTTTGAATATTAGTATATTAAATTGTATTGTAGTTCTGTTTAACGAAGGTGTGATATATGTATGTATACAAATTATGATTATTTGTAAAATATTAAATATTAATTTAGTAGTATATTTATATAAAAGAATATTGAAATATTTATAGTTTGAAAATGTTTATATATTATTAAGAAAAAGATTCGTATTATATTTGAATAAACGCTTAAAATACCTATAAAAATAAACGTCAGTTCAATAGACGAAAAAATATTTCTTAGAAAAAATTACATGTAAAACTAAGTTAAATTTAAAACACGCGGCAGTAAATTTAAATGAAATGAAAACAAAATAATTGAAAAACGGATGTTTCGACATAGATGCAATAACAATATGCAAATTCATCGATGCACCGGTTTCTAATTGATTCCTCTCACCTCCCATTCCATTTTCGTCAATAGTAATATTATGCTCTTTCCCTTCTACACTTCGATCCTTGAAAACCGTTCTGGAATTAGAGACACAGCAGCCAGAAAAATCGAGTCAATGTCCGAAGAAAAAATAGCACACTGTCGTATGGTAGGGGAACTTGTGAGGGAGACGTAACGTCTGACTTAGAAATGAAATTTATATTCATCTGTTGTTTGTACAGCATATATGAAATCCTTGCTTCAAACGAACGTTATTTGTATTTGAATTCATCAATTAACATTTTTTACGTATTGTTGAGCACGTTTCAACGATACGTTGTCTTCGAAAAATATTATAAATGCAAACTTTTTTGTGTTTATTTTATACTTGTCTCGTTTATATGATAATTGGACTTACATAAATTTTAGGGTGAATTATAAATTGTATGTATATATCTAGCGATATAAATATTTCATCGATGTAATAAAATTGATCACGATGCCATCTTTAGAAATGAATAATCAATTTGATATTTCTTTTATTAGTAGCCAGTAGTATAAGACATTTTCAATTCTTCAGAAGCTTAACAGTTTAAGAACGGTTCGATCTGTTAATAAATTTTATAACGAAATAACATTTTTAATATAAAATATTAATCGGCTGTTTTATTTATAAAATACAAATTTGTTTATCGTTCGTGATATAAAATTTATTATTACATTTATATGATTTCGTAAAATTTTTAGATTTTACTTAATGTTCGTGTAAATATTTTTTTTATGAAATATAATTTGTTTCAAATTATATATCAAAAATTTACATCAGGACAGTGGCCTCTAAGCCAGATGGCCTCCGCTGGATGCACTTAACAGGACAACGTCTGTCTGCTTCATAACAACTGAATTTACCCCACTCTCTCCCTCTGCCACTTCATTCCAGTCATCGAGTTTGTTTCAGCAAGGTCACCTACTTGTTGAATATTTTTCGTTGAAAGATTAATAATTTTATTTTTTTTTCATTTGCTTTATTTCATTTTATATTTCATGTCAACGTTTATTTAATCATAGTAGACCTTTAAAATTTATTCATAAACTCATCAAGCAAATATTATAAGATATATAATTATATATTATAGAATTAGTATATATATTTGTCCTTATAAAATATTTTTTTTAATGGGTACATTTTTTTGGAAAAATTCAAACATTCGTTCAGTTTTATATTATTTTTTTCTTTTAACAACTTATTTAGTTTAAGACGAACGACTATCAAGTTTGCAATAACTATTTGGCAATTCGCATATAAAAAATTATCTATCATATATATATATATATTTGAATGTTTTTTAAGAGTTCATTCACATATATGCAATATATTTCGTAATAAAACGGATTGTGTCAACTGAATAGAGATAATAATATTGCGTATTAAATTTTCAATTTATCGATCAATGGTCATTATTATAATTTTTTTTATATGATATATAAAATCAATTAGCATAAGTAATAACATGATTATATTTCCATATTAATTTTATATTTTAATTATTATTTCATTTAATATACACGGGTGTGTAAAAGTATTCGCCATATGGGTAACATAAGTAACTTATTGATATAATTCAATAAGTCGTTAAATAAAAAAAAATATTTAATTGAAAATAAATTAATGAATAAATATAATGAATAATTTATTTATTATCAATTAAATATATATTTTTTAATTTAAAGACTTTATTGAATTATATCAATAAATTGCTTATGTTACCCATATGGCGATGGCTGATGTGCGTCAGTATATATATATATATATATATATGTGTGTGTGTGTGTCTATGTATGAATGTTTGTATTTATATATGGATATAGACAAAATAAGTATATTATCAAAATATGTTTAAATCAATTGTTCAAATTATTTTTAGATTAAATGTCAAATGTACAAATAACAAGAAAGTAAATATTTATTTCGTTAGAATGATATGAATTTTATAAATAATAGTGAACTACTTGTTCTATCACAAAAAATATAATGAATTAAAAAATGTTTTCTATTTATAAAATTTACAAGTTTATAAATACGATTAAGATTAATTTAAATTTGAAATAAAAAACATTTTTTTATAATAGTTTATGTTGAAATATATGTGTTTTTCAATGATTTTTTTAATTATTTGACAAATTTAAATAAAGAAATTAATTAAACGTAGAAAATTGTAAAATATTAAATAACTTTCTCCAGATTATTAACATGTAATGAAATAAAGCTGTAAATAATATCGTAAAGGGGTTTAAACTAATAAAAATATAGTGAAATGTGATAATTAAATTATTATATCAATAAAACCTTGGTTACAGAAGTTTACCTTATGACCTAACACGTCAAACATTGGAAATTGCGCATTTGTTTTCTGTATTTTAGTTGCCTGATAGGTGAAATTAGGTCGAATTATTCTGTCAAGTTTATCATTGTAAAGCGCTCTTACACGCAAGGTGAGTAACTCGTCAACTCAACCTTATACTAACAAATATTTCATATAAGTATAAAAATTCCACACTTCTGTACCAATGTTGCATACTTATTTGTGTGCATTTGAGTAATTCTATTCAGTAATATATATATATATATATAATTCACTTAGAATATCAGTTAATATCAATGGATTTCAAAATAACTAATTAATTTCATAAAAAAGTCTAGTAAATGATTGGAAGAAAAATAAAAAAAATATTATAAAGAAGTTGAAACATCAAATATTATAGATTCCATTAAATAACTTAAAAGTATGTTTATTTAAAACAGAATGATTACGAACTTAATTACTTTCAAATTTTTACTGATGTATGTACCATATGTAAAACGGTATTAAAATTCGAGAACAAAAATGTAATATGATTGAAAAATGATTAAGTATGTAATCTGAATTATTTAAGTTATTTGATTTTTCAATACGATCTCGATTCATTATTTCAAAATTTAGCTTACTTTGAACACGACTGATTCTTCTTTTTTTGTCAGAAGAGTACAGTTTAGCAAATGATATCGTTCGATTTAGGTCCTCAGATATTCTTCAAATAAAACATTAATCAATATAACTGTCTTTAGTATAAGTAAATCGGTTGTTTAACAGATATTGTATTTTATTTTATACATGGGTCAGATTTATTTCTTCCTCACATTTTTTTGTTTACACAAATAAGTAGTTTGTAGAATACTATTCAATCGAAATCTAACGGGACAAAGGTGAAAGATATGTCTTTGTATGTAAATTTTTGTAATATACTGCCCTAGTTATAATGTTATTATGAATAAGCATAAACGTTATGGTATATATTTTGCAATATATATATATATATATATTTTTATAAAAACAGCTTTTAATAATTAAATTGAAAATTCGAATTAATTTTTCATAATTGGTAACTTACATTAGAAAATAAGTTTAAATATTTTCAATGTTGTGAAAACTGATACGAGAAAGACTGTTTAATTACGTTTTTATGCACATTTTTTTTTTGTTAAATTCCAATCAGATGATTCAAACTAAATATGTTCTTACATTTTATATTCAATGCTTTTGGTTGAAGGTGAACGAACCATCGCAAATTAGAATCTACTTGGTTGATAAAAACACATTCTTACGTTTTATATAAAAATTTCTTATTTGATTCAATATATATATATATATATATATATATATATATATATATATATATATATATATATATATATATTTATATATGTATACATAAAGTTACACACTTGTTATCAAAATAAAATGTTTTGATTTATTTGTATTTTTTTCCTGGATATGAAATTGTGATTAATTACTATTTCTTGATATTTTATACTTAATGGTATTATATAAGTATTTAATGCTTTTTTAATTCATTTAGTAGATTTATATATATGTAAATTCCGAATCGAACAAAAATATGACATTTAATATTATTAATTTTTTTTATTATTTTTAATCTGTAGGTTACTTGTATACTTTTATAACTGATACTTTATATTTAAATACAAATGTGTGTATGTATATATCCTTCCCCCATATATATTTTTAATATATATAAACAAGTTTATTGAAATGTTCAAGGGCAACGACCGTTGTTTGTAATGCAGTTAAATTTTATTAATATTAATTTTAAATTTAATAATTATAGAATCCTAATTTATTTTTTATTTATATAAATATGTTTGTGTATAAATTACTTTTTTTATCAATCTTATTGATTACTATTACAATAAAATATTTATATATGAAACGCACCTGTTGGTGCCGGGAACAACATTCCGTTATCTGAATGCATTTCCTTCGAGTGATGTGTGACTCCAAAACCAACAGGCAGTTCCTGAAGATTGGCTCTGTACGATTCCACAATAACTGATGTTTCCTTCATTCAAACTATGTTCTATTTCCAATATAAGAATTACACTTCACTTAACACTTCAGATTAATGAAAACGTATTAATTATATATCAAACATAAGTTTTATGTGCGAACGTTAGTAAATATAAATATAAAAATATACAGTTGCGAAACATTCACGAAAAATGTCCAGTTAAGTTAATTAATCGAGTTAATAATGAATTGTAAAAATAATATATGTAAAGATAAATATTTAGTAAATAGAATTAAATGATTGTAAATATAAGAAATTATGAATAAATTTTTGAAATTTAAGCACTCCTCAGTTTATAAAATATATAAACTTAAGTTAAATATCAAAAACGAGCAACAGTTCAGATGTATTTAATGTATATTTTAACGTGTACTTAATATCCACTGACATAAATAGCACTTTTATAATTCACATCTCAACTAAGGAATCGAATTCTAAGAGTAACAACCATGCGTCTATATTAGTTTGAGGTTGAAAGTTAAATAATACAGTAAGCACCATAGCCTTGAAAAACTAGTATATTCATTGCCGAATAGGTTCGCGAAGAAAACGTATCAATTTCAATTCTTGAATCAAATTGTACAAATGCAACATTGTTGGAGGCAGATAGTGATATTTAATGAACGGTTTTAGTCGTCAGTATTATTCACTCTATATGAAAGTATTTTCACGAAGGTAGAAAGCAGACTTCTCGCATATGACATAAGTAGTACACTTAGTAAGGGAAGGGGCATCCACTACTATTTCAAAAAGAAATTCATTTCAAATGTAAACAAAAGTTTGTTACAAAAAAAATATGGTCTAGATGAATCGTTTCGTATGGTAGTTTTTCAATTAAACAATATGTCATAGTTCATGACCTTATTTATATATTTCATATTTCAATCAACTGGAACAGCAGCATTTATTTACTAATCATGTTATTAATATTATATCTATATTAATGAGGGTAGCTTTTCTATACATGTAGGTGATTCTTTTAAAACAATATTTTTTGTTAATAAAGAACATAAATTTATATATAAACAAATAAATTTCGAAATGATTAAGAATTATATTCTTTTTATATTAAATCGTGCTTACAGATAGCATTTTTATAAATAAGTAGAATAAAATAAAGATATAGATAATAAGATAAAGTTAATTAACTAAAAAATACAATTGTTCACGAATATTTATTTATATATTTAATATTATTGTCGATTCGTTTATAATAATAAACAGAAAATCTATAGCAATATTTTTTTATTATTATGAATTAATTTCTAAAACGTGTTAACCTTGAATGTATGTATCTTTATTTCAGTGCAATAAGATAATATTTTGATGCGACATTTTAATTGTATTATACTTATGATAGAGGTGAATGTCACCACAAACAATCAATCGTAACTTTCAACTTTCTTACTTCTTTGACTATTCTTCACGCGCTTCCACATACATTTGTTTATAGGAAAGCAGGATCGGCTTTATATATATATATATATATATATATATATATATATATATATATATACACAATTTAATCAATACATAACAATTTAAATTATTGGATTGACAAATAAGTAATTACAGTTTTCACTAATAAATATCTTTAGGTGTCATAGAATGTATTTAACTTTATTTTAAACTACAAATTTGTTATGAAATTTGATAGTTCAAGCTTGATTTAAAAAGAAATTTCGCATGATTTGGTTAAAAATTATTTATGTGGCATCAAGTTCAAGATATAAAATCAAAATGAGCATTATCGTCATATTTTGCTTTATTATTTCCATAAAGGATAGAACGAACACAAGCTCATAAAAAGTTATGTGCTGTGTATGGTGGTAATGTCTTAAAAGAATGGCAATGTCACAATTAATTTGCTAAATTTCTGGTGATTTTTCACTTAATGATGAACATTACTCTGGTCATCCAGTTGAAGTTGATGACAAAATCAAAGCATTAATTGAAGCAAATCGTCGTAGTGTTGAAAATTATTTGAAACAACTTAGTTACGTTAATAAGCTCGAGTTTGGGTACCACATGAACTTAAAGAAATTCTCATCAAACGCGTAAATGTCTGCGATTCACTCATGAAACGTCTGATAACAGGCGATGAAAAATGGATTGTTTACTACAACGTTCATCGAAAAAAATCAAGTAGCTTAAAGCATATCAAAAGCAGATATTCATCAAAGGACTATTTTGTTATTAATTTGGTGGGTTTACAAAGGAAGTGTACTTTTTGAACTGCTGTCTAGGAACCAAATGATCAATTTATAGTACTTTATTGTTATTATAGTATAAATACAAATGTTTGGATATAAACTATTTTCAATTTCAGTTTTCATTTATATAACTTGATGTTTGGCTTGTTTATTGTTTATCTATTTGTCTGCACCTGTGTAATTATGATGCGTATTTATAAATAAATAATACAATAATTTGTATGTAGATTTCGAAAATATGAATCATAGACGAATATGTTGATTTAATGTTTATGATTTATATGGTTATCGTTTCAGTAATAGCTATTATTTCAAATAAACATTTATGAACACGTCATCCAACTAGGAAATGTATTTTGCAGAACTGAAACTCGAATATTTAACGATTATCAGTAGTCTGAATCCAGCCCTGACATATAATTTCTAAAACAATATTACGGTAAATATAGCGACAACAATAAAAAACTGTTCGTATCCTTAATAAACCTTATGAGATCGTTGCGTTGTCAACGTTCGAACAAAATGGTTTATTGAAAGTGTAAAGAGTCGAATACGATACGTTTGCAAAAGCCTTCACGTTCATCAAGCGTGGTAACGCGAGGCTCGGCTATGCATGGTCACAAACTGCACAATGTGACTCTGACCTAAAATTGTGGATTTAATCTACATATTAAGTATGTCGCAGATGTCATTTCTTTCTAAACGATAATTCTGTCTCTCTTGTTACGTATTTAACTGCTTACTTCTCACTTCCTTTCATTTTTGTTCATTCTCATTTTCAAAATAAATGTATATTACATATTAATTAGCATACGATTACGGAAAGGTAAAATTTGGTACATTCGGTGATTTTGACCTCATTTATTAAGTTTTTTGTATTATTTTTTACTTGCTTTTAGAATATTACTTGACTATATACTATTTTGTCTATCAAGATCTTTTTTACGGTTTAAACTATTCATTAGTTATGTTTATATATATATATATATATATATATATATATATATATATATATATATATATATATATATATAAACAGAAATATATTTGCAATTGAAACTGATTTTTTATTGGACTCATTTCTTGAATTCTTCAATTAGTTATTCACATATATATATATATGTATATATATTTATAGTCGTATATCCTTATTAAATGCTAGTTTATTAATTAATTAAGCGTTAAAAATAAATAATTATACAATGGCATTGTATAACATAGAATATTTAATCTCAGATCAATTTATTACAATTTACAATCAAATGCAAATATATAAACAGTTATGTACACATGTAGAAGGATATATAAATTAATTAAATAAATACACATTTACAATAATAAATATTGATGTATCTAGTATTTTTATTGGTAGTATAAGATATGAATATAACTTTTATTGTTTAAATGTTCTTGAATTATATTTGCATTGTATGTTCGTTTGATAAGCATATCAACAGATAATATTTTATTAAAGATACTTTCTAGACCATTTCGTTTTTATTCTTATGTTATGTTTCATCTGTGTATTTTTTTATATTCAATTCAATAAAAATATTGAATGTTTTGTACATAATATTTGAAAATTTGACTCCAAATGACAGACAATTGTATAAAATTCATTGTCGATGTATAAAAAATGTTTTGTATTATAAACAATATACAATTACTCGATTCTGTAAAACATAATTATTAGTTAAAAAGAAATCAATTTTCATAGCGGTCAATAAACGACATTTTTAAGTTATGACATAACTTGCAATCTGACCTTGACCATACTCTAACAAAGAAAATTTTCTACAAAACCCTTGATTTTTTATTACAACTTTGATGTATACATTTATACACATGATACGACACTGAACTTATTATGAAGTCAAATTTTTTTGCGGTTTTTATTTCCACGAAAGCAAATCATGAATTTTGTAGAAATTTCTAAGTAACAACTATATTACTAGTTCATATTAAGATAATAATCATTTCATATAATTGATGTTTAAAAATATTATTTAAGAATTAAGATTAGACATTTTAAATAAGTTTTAATAGGAATTAAATGAGGAAATATGAAAGAATTGAGATTTTGATAAAAATTAATGATATGAAAATGAAACCAATATGTTTTGCAACAATATTATTTAAACATTATGGTATCTTTATCCGTTATCAACTGTAACATTTATTGTAATATTAACTAGCAATTTCCTATTCAGTTACGACATTTGAAAAAGTTTCCTTATTTATTTTTCAACGGGTACATATATATATATATATATATATATATATATATATATATATATATAATTTATAAATAAATACCTATATTAAATTAATGTAATAAATACTTGATAAAAAGATTAAATAAGATTTAGGCCAATTAATATTTTTATCGATCTTAATGCCTTTCATATTTCATCATTAATTTTCTTTTATTTAAAACCTACATTTGTTGATAATTTTTTATTGATACAAATTATTAAGCTTTGAGATATTGTACAAATTTTATGTTTGAATTTCGTACATTTTAATCATTAAAAACAACAATTACATCAATAAAAAATTACTTATACTATTTAATATATATATATATATATATATATATATATATATATATATATATATATATATATATACAGCTGAGTCTGTTTTTGTGCGGATTATTTTAATGCGATTTTGAAGTATTGCATTTCATATTTCTTCTTAGTATCTTTTTATACAATTTTTTTTTAAGAATTCCTTTGAGCGATTATTTAATTCAATGAAAAGCTCTTCAGTTTTATGAACAAACGAAGGAATCAGAGCCATTTTCTTCCGCTTCTCAACCTGAAAATAGTTAATTAAAAAATAAAAAAAAGTAGTATGGGAAATATCGCTGGTAGAATGGGAAATATCTCAATCTTCTGAAAAGTTATTAAAAAATCAATTAAAAAGCTTCGTTTTGTATCAATTTTTTGCAGATATTTGATTTTTTTTAAGCATTCTATATTTCCTGATTTTTTATGCGAATTTTAGAGTAATTTCACATTGTAGCTTTGATTTTATGCGGTTTTTGAAAATTTCGGAACGTATCCCTAATTTTTCAATGTAAGTCTTTTTTTGTGCGATTTTTTTTAATGGATTTATCTGCGATACGTACCTACCGCATAAAAACAGACTCAGGTGTATATATGTAATATATGATATATGATATATATATATAAATGTAATAGTAAATGAGATTAAATGATAATTTTATTAAATATTTGTATTAAACTCTATGGAATTAGTGACTATAATTTAAAAAATAAAATAATGTAAACTAGAACAGTTTTGTAATTATTTTAAATTAATTTCGAAAATTTTTATCTATACAATGATAATAACATTCTATATAATATTTTTTTTTTTGTAAAAAAAACAAATATAAAATGATGACTTTTGTACTAAAAACCAATAGAAATGTATAATTTTTAAAATGTATTAATCGAAATATAATGTAAATACTGAAAACATTAACAAAAATCATCTGAGAATCATAAAAAAGGTCATTAGAATGGATAGTGGGACTCAAAAGTTTCATATAAATATTTCATAAACTTTAAATAAGTCCTTATTATATTAAACAAAGTTGCAGCTATCTTTGTTAATCTATTAAATTACTTGTTTCAATTTTCGTTCACATTTTAATTTATTTAATTGGTATACAACGACATTACCACACCACTGATTAAATACATATTGATAATTATATATAATGTGTGGAGAAGCAATGCCCCCGCTGTACGTGCGACAGTTTTCCTCGCCCCTCTAAAAATACACATTGTTATTGGTATTCGCGGACAGTTCAATGTATACGACCTTGAGACCAAACATACATATTTAATTATAATTGTTATGTTCATTTTGCTATGCCAATATTTCCATTTCAATGACGCTTCCAATGAAGTGGTGATTATGTATTACATTATATATACATACATTCACACATTATTCACGCATATATATATATATATATATATATATATATATATATATATATATAAATGGCTTTTATATAAATTTATTTAAAATATATACTTATGCAGAAATTAACGACTCGAAAATTGAATACGAGTACAAAAATAACTCTCAAATTACTAATAAAAAAAGCTAAAAAGATTATTTATTTTGATATTATTTTTTAAACATATACGTTGAAGAGTTAATTATTAAAAACATTTTTTTTTGGTTTATATCATTAAATCTTTTATAGTAAATCTCATACAATTTCCACTCACTTTTATAAATGTTCCACTTAAAATTAGTTGAACTATTGTTGAGATAAAACAAAGACCGCATTAACTGAATATCTTTTAGTGAAATTTTAAAATTTGAATTTTTACCTGCACGTTTTTTCTTCTTAAATGAACTCTTTGTGAAATAACAAGAAATTGAATTTAAATAATTTCCAGTAATGTCGATATATATGAATAACAATACGAAAATGTTAAAATTTAGTAAACATTTTTTAGTTTTAATATATATATTGGTAGATACAATTTTTTTTTAAATAATTTCCATCATTTACTCACAGAAGGTACGAGTATTTTTCTGGTTGAATTTAATTTCAGCAACAATTGGTAACAAGTTGTATTGAAAATATATTTTTAAAGTGAATTAATTTTTTTTGCAATCTATATATTTAGATATTGCAGATTTAATTTCTTTTTCAACCTTTATTGGTAAAATTATTTTATAATACGTTGGTTTGTAATTCAAGGTTGGATAATGTCATTGTAATCGGTCATTAATTCTTGAACTGATATAATATATTTCAAGGTAAAAATCATATATAAATTAGGATAAGCATAAACAGTCTTTTTTATCAGTTTAAAGTATATTTATTTTGTTTTTTATTGTATCTTTCTCAGTTTATATATATATATATATATATATATATATATATATATATATATATATGCGTATGTGTGTGTTTATGTAGATGTTGAGTGTGTATATAATGTATTTACACTTTTATGAAAAGATAATAATTGATAATGAATATATAAAAAGTATAGTCTCGCGATAAAAATTCAATATGTACTATTATTTTTGTCGTTGCAGACTATGCGCAGTATAAAAATGTTAGGTTAGGTCATTGCTTTTAATAAATAATGCACAAGATAAACATGCAATGAAAAAAGCAAACTCTCATCGCTAGAAATAAATTCAGACAGCAATGATGGTAAGCAGACATTTCGTAGTCGATAAAAAAATAGTTAGATGTCGTCTTGACCATTTATTATTCATCAATCTATCCTGCTTATACATGATATTTTGCATTAAAATATATCGAAAGAACGGATTGTAGAAGTGGAATAGATATATTGTATATAATATTTGCACGATACGACTATTGCAGTTTGTGAGGGTGTTTTTGCACAGAACGTATATTATAGAGCAGTTTTTGTAATGAAAATCATTCAAAAATTTGCTTCATTCAAATCACAATTTATGTCAAATATCTACTTTATTAATATATAAAAAATAGGGAATGATGTTTTTATAATAAAAGAACAATTTGCATACCGTATGAATTAATTACTATATTAAAAAATCAATTATTTTCCTTATTTTTTTTTGTCGAGAATCAAAAAAAGGCGTTTGTTCATCATAAAAAATAACTCTACAAATTAAGATTAAAACTTAGTTCCATATAAATCAATCAGTTATACATACAAATTAAGAATTTCATTTTTGAGATTCTTTTTGTAATTATATCTTTATAAAAAGGCATTTTGTTTCTTTAAAATCTAATAAATTGTAAGAGGAACTTAGTTTTTTTACTGTTTGTATTTGAAACTGTGGCGAATTCACTTTAATACAAATAGATGAACCCCAATATCATAAAATATTGAAAAAGTGTTGGATAATTATTTATTATTCGATGATAAGGTCATTATCACGAGAGTACTGCGTTATAAAATCTAATTAGATTTTGAAAATTTGGTTTCTTTCCCAACACACTTTATTTGTGAGGGTGTTTTTAAATAATCGATTTATTCAATTAACATTTCCCTCCTAAAAAATCTTAGTTACGACCTTGTAAAAAAACGAATGGATTTAAATCACATTGCAAATATGACATTACAATGTCAGTGTAATTTATGTTTATGAGCTCGTGTTATATAAAATGACACGATAAAATGCATTTAAATATGTTTTTTTTTTAATCAAATACAAAACAATTTGCATTACTGTTGATTTCAGTAGAAAAAGATAAATACCGAACATTGTTTAAAAAAATATTCCATTATTATGATCACAATTATAACATTTTGCATTCGTGACTTTTGATTAAATGCATTTTATTTTTTTGACCTCTAATGTTTCATGAGTCAGTCAACTACGTAGAGATTATTGAGTTCTTTGACCAACAGAAAAAGATAAAGTTTTTTGAGATTACGTTGTTTTCGTTAAATATTTTTTTTAAATATATATTTCTTTTAAAATAGATTTTTACGTACAATTTATAAACTTTCTGTTTTCATAATCGTTTTCTTACCATATTGTTTTTATTTATTTATTTTGATAAAGTTAAAAATAAATTTACTATCAAATTATCTCATATACACATACATATGTATACTTGTAATAAAATTGAAAAAATTCTTTATGTGTTTACTACACAAATACATTAATCTTGTAAAGAATAATATTTTAACTTGTGTTACAATAGTTATTTTTGCAATTTTTTATATTCAATTTACTAGAAATTTGAAAAACTTATATATTTAAAGTTTTTTTTTTTATTATGTCAATAACATTAAGTTAATTTTTATATACAACTACAGACTTGTAAAATATATCATTAAATATATTAAATATATATATATATATATATATATATATATATAAATAGTGTGTTTGCATGTAATGCTTGAAACACATCATTTAAATATGCTAATATAAAATAGACTCTATTTAATATTTTGTAAATTATGTCCAGACGAAAATGACATTAATTGCAATGATTATCTGCTTCCACGAAGTCCTTGCAAAATAATATTGTGTGTTGATATGTGATGTTTCAGATATCCGTTCATTTGAAGGTCGTTTATTCATTGTCTTAAATAAATTGATGTAATTGTCTATACCTGCCTGATTGTATATGGATGATTAAAAACTATAATATAATAAAAACGATCAAAAATTTATACAGATCTCTATATTTATTCAATTATTAAAAATAAAATGACTTAATTTGATATAAAAGTATTGAAAAATAATTAAGTTATTTCACATCGTAACAATGGTATACATACATACATACATACACATATATATATATATATATATATATATATATATATATATATATATATATATATATGGCGCTGTTTTCTATTTATAATATATAAAAATAATCATAAAAAACAATTAAAATAAAAAAGAGCTATTTAAACAAATTATTATTTAAAATATTATGTTAAATTGCGCGCTACTTTTTAAAAATTTGCCGCCAGTTTGTTGTTTATGAATTCATAGTTTTACACGTCATACGAGTGAAGTGTCAGTGCTTGTGTCCGTAATTAAGGTAAAAAACATGATTTATATAAAATTAAAGTTTAAATAATATTTTTATTGAAAATAAATCATTTGTAATCATTATGTGAACTTGCACTTATGTTGTTGATAATATTTTTTTAACTATTTATGAATAAATTCAAAACACACGTTCTCATATCTCATATTTTTGTTTGGTTAAATTTATTGTTGATTATTTACTGTCAATATTATTTTAGTTTTAAATTCATTATATGCATATATATATATATATATATATATATATATATATATATATATATATATATATACATTCATACATATATACATTTATAGATACATCATAATTATTTCCAGCCTCTGTTAATCTCCTACTGGATAAAAACCTCTTCCAAACTCCCAGTTCGAATAATTCATTGGCCTTCTTCTAAAATTTCCAATGAAAATTTTAATATTTGACCTTATATATATATACATGTAATATATTCTATTATTTATATATTTTGAAAAAATGTATCATTTACTTTTTTATTAAGACTAGTTATTGATTCAGTTTGAAATTTTTGGAGTGTCAATTGAAAATTATCTTTGTACAGAATAAGTTGTGTTATATTGGTATTAAAAAATAGGTTAATCATATTTGTATTTATTTTATTGTATATTTTACCATTGAGTAAAATATTTACTTTTTATTTAAATTTTTGGATAAAATTTATAAAATCTGTTTAATTTACTACTTCAGTTAAACAATAATATATATACAAATATTATTGTACATTTTTTTATTTTAAGTCTAATTAAAATAAAATAAACAATAATGTTAGTTCATGAAATCATTTTTAAACAGTATTTAAGCATAAGAATAAATGTAAATAAGTTATTATTTAGGAAGTCAGAGAAGTATAAAACATTAAATGTTTATTTATATATTAAGTATACAAATAAAATATTAGACTTTAATATATAATATTATTAAGTTATAAGAAATATATTTTTGATTTATACAGTATTATTAATACTTGTATAAAGAAATCTGTTTTAAATTAAACTACAATATTTTTTTATTATAAGTACTTAAATGAATAATATACTTTATATTAATATCTAGATTTTTTTAATGTAATAATTTAATCAATAATTGGCAATTGCTTAGTTTGTATAAAACAAATTACTCTAAACTAATATTTTTGTGAATAATTACATACTTTAATTTGTAGTTGTGTTTATTGAATGATTTAATTTTCAAACATATCTTTAATTTCTAAATCAAATAGAAGAAGTAAAAATATATCATATTGGATATTATTTTAAATAAACAAATTTATCGTTCTCATTACATTTGTGACGTAAATGAATTTATTTGCAACTATTATAATCAAATGTGTTGCCAAAACGAGAATAGTAATCTTAATTTAAATCTTGACGTCATTGAATACAAAATTAATATTGAAGATACTTAATTTTATGTAACATGTAAATACTATATTTGTGTATTACCTACACAAATTTCAATATTTAATGTAAATTATTTCTATTTTTTTTAAATATTATAAATTTGTGTGTTGTTTTCTTTTCAAAAAAATATTATGAATGTTGAGATTTCTTTTTCGAATTTCATGTCCATTTTTGATCATATATATATATATATATATATATATATATATATATATATATATATATATATATATATATACAAAAAGATTGCTGTTTTATTTGAAATAGCAACAATTGTTTGTATTTCGAATTTGAAATGTGTGGTTTTCAGACCGCATACAATTGCATGCTTCTGTAACAATATTTATGTGGTTTGGCCTTATTTTTCAAATATGAATGAAATTATTACATGTATATTTTTTTATTAAATTATTTTGTGCAAGTTAACTTTTTACTTAACACATTATTAATTAGCAAATTAACTTCTTTTAATAAATATTAACTTTGTTATAATCTAGTATATTATTTTCCTAAAGTATATTCTTTTTAATGTAATCTTTTATGATTATATATTTGATATACAATATGTTTTTATAGATTACAAAATATTGATAGTTAATTAATTTGATTTTAATGAACTATATCTTCATAACAATTATATGAAATTTTATCATTTTCATTGGTTCAAGGAATAAATATTTATTTAGTTATATGCAATATAATAAACAATACTGACTGTTAATGAATTACATGTATCAATTGTAGATAATTGATCGAAATATAATATGAAAGTAGTAAGTTGATATAATATCCAGAAATAAAAATCTATAAGGATACATATATATATATATATATATATATATATATATATATATATATATATATATATATATATATATTGTTATTTTGTGTATCTTATTTTGTCATTATTTTTCTCATTCTAATAAAAAATGTAATAAACAACTAAATAAAGATTGAGTAAGGTTAAGTACGTTAAGTTAAAGACGTTGATTTAGGTTTTGTCATTTATTTATTATAGCTCCATTATCGTCTATATATTTCAATGTGGAAATAATTTACGTGTTATTTTCAAATTGATATTGACGTTGACCTTGTGTATGTATATATATATATATATATATATATATATATATATATATATATATATATATATATATATATATATATTCTGTAATTAAATATTCATATCTGCATTAGTATGTAGCTACGAATACATACGTACATATATATACATATATATATATATATATATATATATATATATATATTTATGTATATATATTACGTGTCTACATGTATAAGAAATGTTATATACATAACAAAAAAATGCATTTTAATAAATACATTTTACGAGATAAAAAGCACAAGACAACATATACATACATTGGTTAAAAAAACAACTTCAGACGAGTTGTTTTCAACAGATTTTTTTATCTGAGCCAGAGGATGCAATGACCTATCGCAACTTTTTTTTAAATGCGATCGTTCTGGTGCCAAGGATATTTGCCGCTAGACCTGGTTGGCCAGGGGATCAGAGACGTAACGGGGTCTAAGCGCTAATGTGCGTTTATACGTTATGTATGTGTTGTATATGTTCTTGTGTATCTACGATATACATATTCATGTACACACATACATACATATTTTATATATATATATATATATATATATATATATATATATATATATATAATTTGTTTGTATTTTACATAAGTGTGACAGTCATAGCTTACGATGCCCATATGACGTCACAATATCTGGACACGTCTCGGTTAACTATGCAGTATTTTTGTACCCAAGAGTTTAATAAACTTAAGTATAATATTTTCCTTTTGTTTTCAGTTAATTTTTATTGCTTTTATTGAACAAGATATGGCGCACTATATAAAATATGCGTTTTAATTAATGATACTTGATTCGACTTTCATTATTATTTAATATATTAAATTCATTTAAATAAATGCTATTATTTATATATATATATATATATATATATATATATATATATATATATATATACATATATATGTATGTACAAAGTACAAATATATCTAATATAGTTATGAATAATATTTTTTAGAATAACATTAATAAATGAAATGTGAAATTACGTTGTGTAAATTTTTAGTTAAATAATGGAATAATATGAATTATTGCTAATAAATTGCTTATTTTTAATAGAGTTCAAACCTCAAATTAAACTTGAAAATGAATAATTATTAACAAATTGTACTCTCAGAATTCTTTTATTTATGTTGTAAGATAAGACACGGAAATATTTTTTCTTTAGTTGTTATGTAAAGTTTTTTTATTATATTTCTTGTTTTTTAATTATAATGATTTGAAATGTAATAATATTAAGATGGTGATTGTTTTCTATAGAACACGAAACGATCAATTTCTTTCAAAACTGATAGTAGATGTTAATAATTTTCTTTTTGTTAATAACTAGATGTTAATAATTTCTTATAGAAACGTAGAATTTTGAATATCATTGCATTAAAATTTGCATAGATGATTTGAACTAATCTCGACTATAGCACAATTTTCATTACGAATTTATTTAAAGTTATTCACGTCAATGTAAATTTATAACGTAATGTAACTCGACAAAAAGTACAAATACTAATACGTATGTTTTATAAATTTTAAAATGTATTGTTTTCAAATATATTAAAATGAAAATCGTTGCAAATAGGGCATATAATGAAATACGATTTTAAAAATATCCATTCAAATATAAATTTTTTATATTCGTGTTTATTATTATTAGTGAAATCGATTTTTTTTAATGACGAAAAATTTGAAATTATTCATTTTTGAATACATTTGTAATTTATTTGTAAGAATGGTTTTGTAAATAAATACCTACTAATTTATAAAAAAGTTATTAAATATCCAACTATATATGAATTGTAAAAAAAAACATCAAAAATATATTTCTTTTTTAAAATCAGAATACTGAAATATTCACCACGTGTATCGAATGAAATAGTAATTGATTTCTTGTCACGTTCGGTAAAATATATTCAAAGATCAAGATTTTTATAACAGTCTTGTATAAATTCTTCTAAATTTTGTTTTATTTTAATAATTTATGATTTTTTCGAATTCTATTGTATAATAGGACGAGAAGCAAAATCATAAATTATTAAAAAGTAAAAATAGAAAATCAAAATACTTTTAAGAACAAAACAAAAATAAATCAATAATATATTTTTTATTTAATATCTTATATTTTCAACACATGGCATTTTTATATAATTGATTTAATTCGTTAAATTGTTAATCATTAAGAATTTAAACAAAAATATAAATCAATTCCTTTAATTATATATTTTATATATTAAACTGATAACTATTTAATTTTTAAATAATTATTTTAAACAATGAAAAACATGATAAAAAATAATAGTATGTTTATGTTGTTAATTAACTAATTATCACAAAAGTATTTTAATGTTTTTAGATAAGTTTTATTTTTGTATATTGAAACTATTCGTTATATTGACATTTTTTGATTATTTTTTTCAGTTCAAGAATAAAATGAAAATTATTTGAATAAAATATCATTTGTTTCGTAATCGTCTTTTAATATATCTATTGTATCTGAAATGATAAGGTTTCTATTTATATCTCATAATCATTTATTCAATCACGTAGACAATATGTAATTATTCATTTATTATGAAAATTATCTCGAAGGAAAAAAATATTTAAATGATTTTATCTTTTATTGTTTATTTATTTGAAATATAATTTAAGTATATTTATGAACAATTACGAAATGTATGTAATAATAGCACAAAAAAATCAATTAACATATTTTTATATTATATACTCGTATGTGATGAATAAAAACATTTTAATTTTTTATATCATCACTTTATAAAGAAATTGAATATATATATATATATATATATATATATATATATATATATATATATATATATATATATAAGTAAAACAAATTACAAAAAGGTGGATGGGAGATCACATTTTAATATATTTCAAAAATAAAACAAGTTATTTATCCAGAATGTACTTGTGTCCTTCTGACGAACTTCTAAAATGGGGGGAAGTGTTTTTTGTGTCTAGATTGATGATGATCAGATGGTAGAAAATGTATAGGTAGTGGGGTAAGGTGAAAGATTGTTGCATCCGGTGAGCGTCGATAGGGTACAAGCGGGGAGGCGTCGGGCAAAGGCCTCGACGCCTACGGACGCACAAACCAAGACGCTGTTGCATAAATATATTATTTTTAAACCAGACTACAAAACACACATTCTCTCATGCATTTATGCTATCGAAGAAATGCATTAAGAGAATATGGTTATACTTAAACTGATCAGATTATTTTTTTAACGAGATTAATTGAACGATTGAAAAATATACATGACTTTAGTACAAAATACATGTATAACGAAATTTATTTTCGATTAATTTATCACATTTTCGTTTTTTTTAAAAATAATAAATCGCATATTGTTTTCTTTTTCTTAATACAATTATCTTCAAAAATAGAAATACTCTGTGTATGTAAATATTTGTATTTTATTTCAAATGTTATGAAAACTTTTCTCTTTAAACATAAATTATTAATCTATTTTGAATTTTTTAGTAGAATGTAAATAGTTTCTATACTTTTTAATTTAAACATTATTTCATTAAAAAAACACATACTTGTACCAGCCTAGAATATGTAAAAATTATAATTATATTTCGATTATTATACTAGTTGAATTCACTGATGAAAATTAATTCAAATTGTTTTTTAATTTATTGGTATGTCATGAAAGTTCTAAGATAGGATTATTTTTAAAGAACTAAACAACTGTATCTTCAAAGCTGTAAACTGGTCGTAAATGGAATATCATTAATAAAAATTAATATTTTTTTAAAATGAAAGTATGTCATACATTAATGTTATTAATTAATCTTATATGTATGTATAGCATCAAAGTTAGAATAACTGAGAAGGGTATTATTTAAGCATTGAATTCAGTTTCTTATTTGCTTAGTTTTAAAAATATACAAATTTTTCTATTAAGATTATTAACAATAACATGCACATGAACATTATTTACGTAAATTCTATGTTAGTAGGTATGTACATGCAATGGAGCTCGTTTTAATAGTTTTTGATGTTATTCAGTCGATGATGTGCTATTGAATATACATATTGCGAAACGATAAATACACATATGTGTGTGTATTCACATTTCGTGTATAATCAAAATGAGTGATGATATTTTCGTTTGTCGTGTGACTATCAATGATTCACTTTAATAACCGCTTATAAATGCGTCTAAAATAAGTGGGATAATCAACCTCGAGTATGTTTTTCGAATCTCAATGTCAAAAGTTCGTATAACTCTCGCTGGACGATCACAGATAAATGCATTCCAAACACGTCAGTGTGCGCATTCGTGGTTATGTCAAATATGTTTGTTGACCATTTTATTTAATGAGAGATTTTTATTATTTATTTATTTGTTCGAATCTTATTTAGAATAAATATTCTCAAACACGTTTTTATATATTTACATTCAATCTGTCGTTTATTGCTTTTTTATAATAATCTTGTTTGAAGTAATAGTTTAAATAGAAAACGAATTCAGTCGAATATATTTTACATACATTTTTATTTATAACATTTCGATCATTGCACTCTGTAGATAATTTTTTATTTATTTTCCCAGCTATTTATTACCAATTAGCACGGTTTATCAGAAAAAAATGATTAGATATACCTGAAGTTACGTGTGATAATACCCAAGTTCAATATCAGATGTCTGTAAATAATAAAAAAAAATATATGTATTTGAAATAAATATATTACCTTTGTCAATAACACTTTATCAGATTTATTTGTTAATATTTTTCACACACACACACACATACATATATATATATATATATATATATATATATATATATACATATTCTCAGAAATATGTATGTTATTTTTTATTAAGTAATAATACGTAATTCAAGTTTAATATGGAAATTAAATTCAAGTACAATTTTATGTAATATTTTTTCATAATTTTTGTTCATAGTTTAGGACATTTTACGAAGAAATTAAAAACAAACAGAATTCCCCAAATTCATTAAAATGCATGTTAAATATGGTTTCAAGAAGTAATATATTACCATTTTTTAATTTAATTCTATTGGAATGCATATATATATATAATACAATTAACAATGAAATTATTAAAAATATTCTTCATAAATTAGTAAAAATCATTTACATATATATATATATATATATATATATATAAATGTTATTCGTATTTTAGTTGCTTCAAAAATATCTAAATATTACAATATAGAAAAATTATTCAATATGAAATCATTTCTATTGTCTACTAATTATTTAACAATTGTTGTTATTACATCGTTTCTAGATAAATTGTTTTAATAATAAAAACATAATTATTACAAATATACAAATGGATTCTTGTTAAATACAATAACCCTGATGGAAAACCCTGACCACGAAATAATATTTACCATATAAAATTGTGTAACCATCATGCTGGTATCAGTAATAAAAAGGTTGAAAACGTAAATGGTTTTTTAAGCAAAATTTTTCATCAAGGTTTAATAAACATAATAAACATATATATATATATATATATAGATATATGATGAAAAAAAATATTTTTTGACTGTTTTTATATTTAAATATTAAAACTATTAAAATAGCATGACTTTTTTAAGAAAATATTATTTTATTCGAAATGATTTCTTTTCATTTATTACATTCATTAATGAAACATTAAATGAAATCAAAACATTCAGTTACTTTGTCTATTCAACCTCTGAAACTGAAAATAAATAAATAAAAAAGTACATAAGTAAAATGTACCCTTCAAAATTATGTTAATTGAGTTCATCAGACTGTATCGGAAATTGTGTTTAAATTATGTCTCAAAGGTGACTTGAGGTGAAATAAATTTCATCCTGAACGAAAGAATTGAATATTTTCTATTCGTTTAATGTCATTGAGCAATGGAAGCAAAGCGTGATGTAAAATAAATTGAAGTATAGAGATAAATGATGGTACAGCATCACGAGAACATTTAGTCCGCATACATGAAAGGATTTTTATACTACAGAGTGTGCTTAAAGTTTTTTTTTTCAATAGTAAAAAGAAATTTCATTTTTTGTACAAAATATGCAACCTATGTCAGTATTTCATTGTAAATTAATTTGATTACATTATATATATATATATATATATATATATATATATATATATATATATATATATATATTATATGACATTACGAATAATATTTTCTGAACACAAAAATTAATTTCAAGTTCAAATTTCAAACATACGTCTTTTTTATATGAAACGAAATATTTGTACAAAAGCTTACAACTTTCATCTCACATATTATATATACACACACACACACATTCACATATGCTCTTATTTATATTGCTTACAAGTATGATCTGTTCAATTCTATTTTTGTATCGTTGCAACGATTCTTAACTCTCTTCAAAATAAGCTGCGTAGTTGATTTTAGGCTGTTGATTTTTATTTGGATACTCGTGAGTTTAAATTCGAAATCTTTCTGTAATTCTTTTACAAAATTTCACTTAAATATTTTCTAAAGATCAATATACGTATGTATGTTTTATTAGTACATTATTTTTTACATATTTCATTTTTAAGAATATAAATTATTAAATATATATAGTATTTGTAAAAAAATGTTCTAAACAATATGAATGAAAATAATTAAAAAATCGACAATAACAATTTTTAAACGTGACAATAAATTTGCCATGAAAATTAATATGATTGAATATTCATAACAGTCCTTGTTTATTTTTTCAATAGTTTTTATTTAGTTATTTATTTCGTTATTTAATCTGATTTTAATTCTTTGCTGTCATTCTATATCTCTTTTATTTTTATATTATGGTGTAATATATTTGAAAGATTACTCTTTATAAGAAATATTCGTGCTTATTAATTTTATTTTAAGGTCATTTATAAAAACATTAAATTCAATATTTTCCAATTAAACAATGTTGATATGAATAGTACGAATATTTTGTTTTTAATTAAGCATTATATTTTCATCCTGTTTATCTGATTTGATTTTTTTATAATACCATTTTTTACTTAATTACTGATCTCAACAATCAGTCTATTTACGTGATTACAATTGTAAATAAATAAATAAATATACAACGGATTTCGAGACACTTTGTACAAATGTGTTCGTGTTACAAATTTCGGGTTATTATCTTATAAATTCAATATGAATGTCACCTTCAATTTAAAACATATGTATGAAATCGTATTGAAATTATAATAAATTGAAACAAATCCCACATCCACGTGCTTGGCTCAACACGTTTTATGTACTGTAATATTCAGCCGATACGTTCACGTATTACATTGTTTAATATTCGACACATTTACTCGATATATTGTATAAATTTTCATGTCTCGAGATTATATCACTATCGTGTCAAGTTACAATATTACTAATTTGTCATTATTTGCGAACATGTGAATTCACACATTGTGACATTTGTTATTCAGAATTTAAAAACATATATTTTTTGAGAATATATTACATTTAAAAATAAAATATCGATCAGGTCTTGTTTAATAATATGCATGGTTATTCGTTAATGTCGTTTATTATTTTTTCCATTGTAACATTTGATATGCTAAGACATTTTAATGAGCATTTTACTGATATTCACTTATTCGGTGTACACTTATGTGTTTAATTATAAATAGATTTACATATATATTTTGAAATACTAATATCATTTTAGTTTTAAACATTGTAATAGATTTTTTACATATTTTACAAACGAAATTTTCATACAATATATAATTGAATTTTTGTACGTGAATAATTATAAATTAAATGAATATTACATTTATACAAATGAAGTTTTTTTATTTTTTTATAAAATGTATATATATTAAATAAAAAATTAACTTATAGCATATTAATGAAAAAAATACGAATTAATTAACATATAAATGGAATTATATATATATTGTATGTTTACATTTTTTTTCAGTCTAATTTTGATGTCAACAAAGAAAAATTATATATTTTTTTGATCTATACAGTTTTTAAAAACGATATTCTTTCATTCAGATAGTGTCGAATATGATTATCCAATCTTTCAAATTATAAAATGAATTATATTAGGTCGTGTAATATGAAATGTCGGATTTAATATAATTATTCGACATTTCAGATGATAATACCTCATATTTTGAGAAACAAAGCAATATAGTTTTTAAATGTTTGTAAATAATCTAGTTGTGATTTGTGTATTTAGTACATTCTAAAAGTACTTAATATTTTCATATGGCTCCTTTAGATGTGAAAAAGTAATCATTATCATGAAATGAAAACAGTTCGGTACTTAATTTAGATTCATTATTATTCTTTGAAATATATTTTCATACAAAATGTAAACGAAATTGTTAAAACATTTTCATTATTTCATATCTAATGTCCGATTATAAAATCAAGTGTTACAAATCTAAGTACATGTATGTATGATGGAAAGATAGTAATGACCGATTTAAAATCAGTAATGGATTTTACATACAAATTATATTATCATATCTCTGTAGCATATATGTTGTTATTCATTATAGTTAAACAAAATCATATTGTAATGTTCATTATCGTACTTTTATGTTACATATTTTTACTTACAAATTCTCTTATTGCATTAAGAAAATATTTCTGAAAATGTAACATATTGTACATGCTGTTTGAATTTTAAAAAGTTGATACAAAATACATTTATATCAATAATTGATTAATTACAAGTACGTATACAAAAAAATAAGAAAAAGATTTGAAATGTTGTTTATATAAATTATTTTAAGTGCGTCATGTATATTAAAATTATTATTGACAAAGTTCAGTTTTAGTTGATTGTATTTATAGTTAGGACATGCATTGAACCAACAAAATTAATGAACCAATCAATTTCGATAATATAGAAAACAGACCATAGATTATGTTTTAAAATCACTGAATATATATTTTAATTATTTAAAAAAATGTACATACTATCTATCTTATTTAGCTTAGATGAAGCGATATCATTATGATTTTACTTGTGATATGTTTCATTCAATGTAACCATATCAATTCGGATTTTACTTGGAAAATGATTGATTTTATGTCGTGTATTATTTTTTATCAATTTTTAAAAGATATGGTTTAAACAACCGACAAATAAAAATTACCTGTGAAAATCCTTTATAAAAATCTTTTATTTTTAATGAAATTACTGTCTACCAGCGTACTGACTGAAAAACTTTCCCTTTTCATCAAGTATTCCTGGTTTAAACAGTAATGCTGTTATTATTATTATTATTATTGTTATTAAATGAACAAAATATATCAAATCTATAAACTATTTTAATACAGATTCGTTATATTTAGTTTTAAAAAAATAATTCTTCAATAATATCAATGATTTATTTACATGCATATGTGAATTTTTTTTACATTTAAAATTAATTTTCATTTTTTTAATCAAAAGACTTTATCATTTTCAACAATTGACATTGTAATTATACAATATATTGTATTAGTGATTGTGTATTATGTCAATAGTATTATCAGTGATTGAATTGTAATTGTTTATTTATTTTATGAATATTTTATATATCATTTAAAAGTTATTATCATATTTAATCGAGTGATTAGAAATCGAAATATTTTTTATTTATTTTACCTCTTATGTATATATGGGTGTAAATCTATGGAAATTTCGAAATAAACAATAAGTGGGGATGTTAATAGTTTGCAAATAGTAGAACAGACGATGGATCATCAGAATGCATTGCACATAGCTGCAACATTTAACCGAGACAGAGCTCAGGGCTATACAGTCTGTCGTGATGCATGAATGGTACAGCGTTGTGCGAGGTAACGGGGGTGATATTACGAGGCCGGCGGTCGATGAGAAAGGTCGCATTCGCCTTGAACCGAACATTGGCCCTACATACACACTGACACACACACAGTGAATGCAGCACAGCCAACGGCCGAGATGTGCCGGCGAATGCATGCACGCCATGCACACACGCAATCCGACAATGCACTTCACTCTCTTCGAAACGCTCACCGTTTGTCGTACTCTTGATCAGCGCTCATTGCATTCTATCCAAAACGAATTTATCTCATACTCTTTCTTGCCCAACGACCAAACAATGCACACAAGACGATTAAGTGGATTTTTCATAGAGGTGGAAGATGCGCTCGGTTCGATCACATTTATTTAGACATTTTCGATGGTGTCATTGCTTATTCATCCAGTCTGTTTTTTTCATTTTATGTCCTGCGTTTAAATATTTCATTTTCTCTTTGATGGAATAAATCAATCGGTGTTTTAAATTTTCTTTTATTTATAAAAGAAAATTTAATGCTTTTTGCAATGATGAAATGCAATGATTGAAATTACGCTTTTTGCAATGATGTTTTAAGATATTTAACAATCAATTATAAAATATCATTTAATTTTCACACAGGTCATTAGATCTGTTCTATTATCTCTTCTTTTTTATATACAATTCAATTCAATCGCATTTCTATTAATTTAATTACATTTTTTATTATTTAACAATGAATAATTTATATGTAAATATATTATTCAATTTAACGTTATAATCGTTTATTTATGAATGACATACTTAAAACGAATAGTATATCTTCGATAAATTGAACAAAGATGTTTATTTTCATTTTTATCGACTGATGAAAAAATGTATAAAACTTAAATACAAGCAATTAATTATTTAATTAAGAATAAAAATTTTACTGATAAAAACGGTTCGAATATTCATCGCAAATGTTAACTTATATATCATGTCAGTGCAACAAAGATTCCCCTATGCTGCAATCGAAAAGTGCATTGCACTTCGTAGATATTTGCCTGTCCTTAGTTGCTTGTGTGTATGTCTGTTGGCCTCGACAACGACCGGCAAAATAGCCTCCATTGTGATAAATATAGTTGATGCGTTTGTTTAAGGCTGTCTTCCAACAATTTGTTGGCCATGCGTAAGCATTTTTCTTGGCCATGATTTATTCTTATAGTCACAAATACACACACACACACACACACACACACACACATATATATATATATATATATATATACATGTATGTGTGTTTTTGTTGTTAACTCCATTGTAATTGATGCAAGTCTTCTAGTTCTTTTGCAGAGATGATTACGTCAATAAATAACATAATATATTACAAAATATTTTTTTATCATGTTTTTCCTTACTGTAGTTAAAATTGAATTATAAATATTATAGCATTACTCTAATGAACTATCACCCCTACATTACAATAAAATATTATAACTTAGTCCTTTAACGATGTTGACATTGCTATCGAAATTATAAATAAATTAAAAAAAGGATATGTGTACTCATATACACATGCCAGGAGTGAAACTTCTTTTCAATAAAGTAATCAAAAGGTACACGGACAAGCGTATGCCTAAAACTCGTAGATGAACAAATTCTTCAGAATAAAGCAAGTAATAAAATGAATAAATGTAGTAAGAAGAGAAGCGGTATTTACCGCTTCTCTTTTTATTTTTATCCCGTGTTACACGGGATAAAAATTTAAGTAAAAATTGATCGTTTTAAATAAATTAAATTTTTACAATTATATGTATATAAATATATTGAGCAATTTTTGGGGCAAATGTTGCCCCAATTTAAAAAAGTAAGTAAAAATTGATCATTGTTTTGAATAAATTAAATTTTTACAATTATATATATATAAATATATTGAGCAATTTTTGGGGCAAAAGTTACCCCAATTTTGGGGCAAAAGTTTGCCCCAATTTATGTAGTTCCATTGTGTGTGTACTTAATTAAAATCAATTATATTAGTATATAAAATAGTTATTTAAATAAAAAGTATAGATATTTTAAAAGTAATCACATGTAATGTTGTAATTAAAACTATCGATTCTGTAAAGACGCCATTTATTAAAAATTGACATCATTTGACCTAAATATTTTTATCATTGTTTATTTCAATTCATTTTTGTATAGCCGTATGGAAATTTATCTTGGCTGTAATACATTCTGATTACATTTTATTTTATAGCACATTTCATTAATTTTATAGAATGTTTTTTTAAACGTGATAGAAATTTAAATTGAATCCCTATTGAAAGTTCTATCTAATCTAAAAAATATATATTCTATATTATCCTTTTATATATATATACACACATATGAATATATATATATATATATATATATATATATATATATATATATATATAACTTTAGATAAAAATTTTGATAGGGATTGAATTTAAATTTCGATCACGATTAAAATTTTAACTCAAGAAATCTTTAAAGCAAATAATTTACATTAAAATAATATAATGAAAAATGTTACGCTTAATTTTTTTTCAAATATGATAAGTAATGAAGACAAAGTACGATTATCCTACTACAGGAAATAAATTATTCAAGATTATAAAATATGATTGATAAGTGCATTATTAATTGATAAACAAATACGCACATTATAAAATATTGCGAAATTTTTTATCAAAATTATTTCACAGAATAAGTTCTAATTTTTTATTTCCTAAAATAAATCTACACACATACACTAATGCACACAAACATACATACATATATATATAATATATATATATATATATATATATATATAAGTATGCATGCATAAAATGTACAAAATATATATCTTTATATTATTTTTTTAAAAATAAATGTATGCATGTGTATGTATGTTTCAATACGTACCTAATTATCTTTCTTAGTAACCAATTAAAAAAAAGAAAATAAACGTGATATAATAAATACACAAATAAATAAATGTTTAATTTATATTGCACATTTTTTGATATAATTGGAAAATATTTATTATTAGCAACAAAAAAAATCTAATACAAATCCAGATTAAATTAATCAGTATTAAAGGATATCAAGTATAGAGCACGTCCAATCACATTTTTCACGTTTTTAAAACGATAAATTAGCTATGAAAAATATTCATTCGTTTGATATGTTTGAATAAATTATACTGATTAGTCATTTATCCAATACATATATAAAACAATTCATTCGTTCAGTTATATATATATATATATATATATATATATATATATATATATATATATATATATATATATGTAGAGAAAAAAAGAAATTAGTTACCATCATACACAATTTTAAAATAGATATTTGATGTACTAATAATAAAAAAATCAAATCAAATCAAATGTTATAGAAAAAATCATGTTTTATAAAGGTTACTGTTATTGAAAAATAAGATAAAAGGCCAATGACATTTATTGTTAATGAATTTGTCTAATAAAAGTACTCAATCCACTTAACTGATAATTTTATTTATAGGTGCAATTTTCTGTATTTTTTTATCTGTTATTTTTGTACTTTTTTAACTATCTTATATGAATACAAATATATATATATATATATATATATATATATATATATATATATATATTATATATATACACACACACACATATTCGACGTGCATTTTGACTACATCTCAAATGTATTCAAATATATTTATTGCAGTTAAAAATAGAGTTGCTATGAGTCGACATATGTCTAAAAATAACAGAGATTCTTATTTGACCCATCATCCAGAAAAGATGTAACACTGAATAGTCGTATAGATACTACTTAGGTACTCGAGGGATTCATTTTCGTAAAATATCCGTAGTATTTTCTTTATTTACTTTCAACTTATTTTGGCTGAATCATGATATTGAATCATTTACGTCTTTGTCTTTTACTTTCTGTAGTCGATTTTTATTTTTACTTATATATATATATATAATATATATATATATATAACAAAAATAGAAAAATAATTAATGAATGCAACGTGAAAATAATTAATTCACGTGTACTCAATAACATCGAATTGATTTTGATGATTGCACCAATTACCTGATATTATGTTTTATTCGTGTGAAAAAAGTGATACGGACTTTATGTGATTTAAGTTCATTGTTCGAAAACAAGTCGTGAAACATTCACAAATAGCACAGTAACGTGTTATTTCTTCGGCTTTGTCATTTCAAAACAAACTGGTTTTGCGAAACAATTTTCTTGTAAACATCTCTATACTTGATGTTATTATATTATAAACGTTTTGGATATTATTCTATTTTTTAAAACGATTGGAAATATATAAGTGTAAAAAAATACTATTATACACTTGTATATAAATATATTTTCAACGTGGGAATTCTTTTGAAAGAGATGTTAGTAATTGATTAATTGTTTTGGCGAATAGATCCTATTTGTATATTTTTATTCATGATAATGTTTTCAAATATAGAAAGGGCTTAAAATAATATTTTTTTCATTTGAATATTTTTTAAACAATTATTGTAACATAAAAATATGTAGTGATTAATATTTTAAACACTCTTGAAATAAACATTTATAAAATGTTTTTAATCATTTTATATTTTAATTATTTTATTTAATGTACATTACAATAAAGATAATAAAGTTATTTTTAAATGGTTTTAAAAACGACCTTTTACAACATAATGAAAATTGTCTTAGTAAACATTAATTTAATCAAAACACGATTTTTTTATTATTTGATATTTTTAATCTGCTAATAACAAATTGTACAATAAAAAAATATCAATTCATTCGCTTGCACGAATTTATACTATTTTTATAGTTTAATTAAAATACTTTTTTGTTACAAATTAATTATCACATATCTATTATTTATTTTCCTTTGTTTAAAACGAAAATGAAATTTGAATATTATTTTAAATAAAATAAATTAATCTTAAGTTTATATACAAAATATTTTTGTCTTCTATATTCTAAGTTGATGACTAATGTTTTGTTTAAGAAATATTTCTTTGAAATAATTATCATTGTGATGAATTTGTGACTAAGCCACGAGTTTTAATCAGTAATTTGAATTTTGACTACACTTTGGTAAGAAAATGAATAAATCATTTGCTTTTTTCAATTGTAAAATTTTAAAAGTATTTACGTACAATTTTTTTTATCATTATATATGTATAAAGTTTATGTAAAAAGAAAGAATGTATTTATGTATAACATATAAACGAGTTATAAATACTCTACATAATATATAATTTGTTGTGTAGGTTAAACAAAGCAAGGTCTTCAGTTTGACCATGCAACATGCGACATTGGATTGCGCTGCTATGCGCCTATCGTTGTTTGCATGCGTTTGCCCCACTTCAAACAATATACTTCTCCACATTCTCCTACATCTCCTTCAGTGTCGTCGTCTGTCTATATATTCCTTTTAACCGACGCATATTGCGAATTGTCGCATCAATTGCAATAACAACATTTTATGCAAGATTTTATAACTTTACGTTTAAAGATAGTCATCTATACTCTTGCGTTGCGTCATCTTGTTGTTCGTACTAAAAGAACTTTTCAAAAATAAAAAAATCCTCTTCCCACGACAAATCCAATAAAATAAATGGAATTTATGATGACTACAATTTGGATCTTATGATTAAAATGTCGAATCTAACAGTTGAAGTATCCATAAGATTACAATCAAAAAAGAATTAAATAGGACATTAAGACTCAAAAATCGCAATCCACAAATAATTTCATTACATTCGGATATACAAGCATAGAAACTACAAGTTTCAATTTGTAAAATGATAGATTTAGTTCTTAAATAGAATTACTGGTATTCAATTTTTGTCAATTTTCAATTTTTCATTATCGTTTATTCGGCTATATCTGACAATAACAAAAAAAACCTGCACGACAGTGAATTAGATATCACATTTATATAAATAATATTTTTTATTTAAGAATGATTACATACATACGTTTATAACTATTGTTATATGGTGTTAATAAATTTATTTATTTTTTTGTTAATGATCATAAAATCGATAATAAAATCAACAATAAAGAAAATGAAAAATTCAAATAAATCAACCAGTATATTTTTTTATTGAAATCAATCAATTTTTATAAAGATGCAATTAAAAATTTGTACAGATTTCTATCTTACAAGTTTCTTTCTATATTTGAAAACATTATAATGATTTTTTGTTATTTGTACTCTTAATAATTATTCAATGATTAAAAAGATTAATAAAAACTACATCTACTTAATAATCTATTTAAATAAACAGAATTCGTGTAAATATTTTCATTTACAATCTTTTAAAATTACCTCACAGTAAAATGATTGTTTGATAAATATTTATTTTATTACAAATTAGGATTTACTTATTTCTTTTTACAAAATATATAATCGAAAATAATCATCGTATTCGGTAAAAATAATCAATCATTTAGTAAAGAATGTACAATATAACAATGAAAATTTTTCCTTACTATCACATACGAAAATATTTCATACAAATTCGTAACACATAATCAGACAATATAAAATAATAAATTCGAGTGATAGAAATATATAAAAAACGATTGTTAAATAAAATTCATTATTGAAAAGATACACATAAATTGCATTTTATAAGCAATTATATTGTTCATAATAAAAATTTCAAGTATAACTTTTTTATGTGTAAATGAAAGTAGAGAGTGAATGTATCAAACAAATATGTCCTCGTTTATTTTCAAATGGGAACTAATTTTTTTACTCGTCTATTTTAACCCACTTCTTACGTTGTAAAATAATATATACACGCATACATACATACATGCATATATATATATATATATATATATATATATATATATATATATATATAGATAGATAGATAGATAAATAGATAAATAAAGTATCATTTTTTAAAAAAAATCATTTTTGGAAATTGTTTATTATTATATTCAAGTTCATATGTATTTTTAAATAAGCTATTATGTTCATTGTTATTTTCATTTCTGAAAAATTTCTACAAAATGAATTTATAAACATATTGAAATTATTAATTATTTTTTCTAGAAGTTGAATAAATAGAACTAATATTTTATTTAGTATTTAATTTACATACATAAGAAATTAAATTGTCAAAATATATGTTGTTGTATTAATTCAACTATGATTATTATTTTATTTGATTTTTTTTTGGAAATGTCTGTAATATTCTTTACCCTTGTATAAAATGTTATGACATTATTTACTATCTTATTAATTTATTGTATTCAGTGGCTCAAGAACATCCTCAAACTCTAACTGGTTCCATACATCATAAGTGATTCAAATCAGGGTCACGAAAATGATTCAGCAAAATGATAAATTATGATTTTATAATCGTTCATCAGTCTTGTCTGTACTTAAGAATTGATCTCAAGTTAAATGCGTATTAGTCTATATATTGTAAATACACATGTAAAATGAATGTTATTTATTTTTCAAATTATAAATATATAATTTGTTTGAATAAAAGAGCGACATCACTGGATAATATGAAATCAGTTAAAGTTTATTTTAAAAAGGTTAGAGATCACTGATCTACAATGAAGTCATAATCGAAACTGTGCTTTTACTAACCGATCTTGTGTGTAGGTATTTTTAGTTCTTATTTATAGTTCTACGCAAATAAAATATCCACGTGTGAACATTGAAATGTTTACATGAAATTTGTCTACTGATATGAACTATGTCCTATCCAATATTATAGCAACGTAGAATAGAATCATGTATTTAATGTTGGCAATGATTGTCACTCACCTAAATTTCAAATCATACAACTAGAACATGACGCAACATCCATCGTGTTAATGTAATATTGCGTCGTTTAACGGGCCTCGTCTTCTGTCCATATTGCGCATCATTGATCACCGTTTTCTGAGAATAGTACAGTCCAAAATGATTTTATACAGTCGTACGTACATATTCGCGTACTCAGACTGTGACAGTTTTATTTAACGCGCATATATTTTTGTTATTTCGTAATTTGTATAATATTTCCGCATGTGTGGGATTCAGGTGAATAACTTACTTTGCTCGAAATAAACTTCTTCCTGATTGCTCTATATTTATTTGTCAATGTTTGTAAATTGAACGCCTAGACGGTTTTTTAAACTAAACAAATTGTCGTAATTTTTTCATATTGTGTCTGGCCTATTCTCAACCAGGTTTATTCACCTCACTTTTTTAAATCAATATGTTTGTATTAATATATATATATATATATATATTATTTGATCTGTTAATAATTTTAAAGCTCACTTATTATTTATGACATCATAGATCGCAATAGTCGACATAATACATTTTAAAAAAATGTTCATGTATGAGTAATAAAATAAATTATACCTGTATGTCTTTAACTACGTATGTATGTTTTCAACAATTCGGGGAATTAATTAATTTTTTTATTGAAAATATAATAATTATGTTTGTACGTAAAAGCGAACTCAAGAATTTGGAAAACATCAGTTTTATTCTATGAAATCATATTCTTATTGTTCATTGTCAATATGTAATTGAATATTCATATAGATAGTCTGTTTCATTTTTAAATGTTTTATTTTTGAGATTCAGTCCAACAATTTATAATTTGTAAAAATATAATTATTTTCAGAAATTATTTCAATCATTCAGGGTTTATATTTTATAAGTATTAATAGTTTTAAGAATGACTGTATAAAAGAGACACTTAAAATTGTTTTTAAAATGAACAAAATTGCTATTTAGTTTCTCTTCTTTTTTCCAATAAACATCTTTCGATTTGGCAATGTTTCAGTTATATACTTAATGATGACCTTCTTTTATGAAAATAACGAAATATTATCAGATGAATTGAAATTCTTTTTCGATTCAATTTGAAATTTCTCTTTTTAAAGATATAATGTAATGACATAATCGTTTTGGTTTTTTATTGTCAAATCAAATAATCATATCGCATAAATGTTTGCGGTATTTCCGAGTCGAGATGAAGTAATACTTGTCGTAAAAACATAATATATTGATGCAGCTCGGGATTAGGCCGTCTATTACATGCAACGGAGACGTAATGTAATGCAGTCGACCTTGGTAAGCAGGTGTGACTGGGCTGGGGGTCACGACCGAGAGCCCTCTGCGGGCCAGTCGCGCCACCGTCATTGTGATTGCATCGTTGGTGCAACGCAATATACAGATCCGTAGTCGGCTATACGACGATGCACTCGCTAATGAAAATTATTAAATATATTCTCATTGAAAATATTTTATAATAGACAAGAATGTAAAAGCAATGAAAAACAATAACTACAACTGCAATTCTTCGAAATTACTTACGAGTAAATAATTATAGAAAGTGTGAAAATTGATAATTATATACGTTCGTTAATGTCGTTTCGCCTTACTTGCCCAAATACTATAAAACTATTCTATTTATAGAAATACAAAAGTTAAAACATTATATATATATATATATATATATATATATATATATATATTCATTAAATACTGTACTTTACTTACATATAGATATCATTTAATAAAAATATAACTATTTAGGATTGCAATTTTGAAACAAGCTTTATTAATTAGAAAATCATCTTTGAAAATTAATGATTATTTTACAATAAAAAACATTAATTTGAAAAGTACTGTAAATGTTTTATATATTTATCTACATAAAAAATATTAAGGTATTCTTCTGTAATTTAATTACGTTAAGTATTTTATTTTTATTGAAATGTAATCTTTTTTACTCAGGAGATATTAAAAAAAAGAATTATACAAAATCTAAATAAGAAAATTATAATATTTTCAATAAACTAAAAATAAGATGATTTGCCTTTTTAAGAAAAAGAATGTATACTTTATGATAAAAGTAATAAACGAATTTATAAAAAAATGTATAATTATATTAAATTATTTAAATAAACACTTAATACATATAGTTGATCTGTCCCAAACTATTTAACTGGGATAAACGTATTTAATAACTTCATTTTTTGTTCTTTTATTTCACTTTTTTATTCCAACAAATGAAACAATATTTTCATTATTAAAGTAAATTGAAATGAAATATTAAAAATATTTTTTTATAAATGCACATGTTTAAATATGTATCAGTAATAAATATCAGTAGTGATCCATGTGAAATATTTTAAATCGTATAAATATACAAAAACAAATAGATATTAAAAATAAGTATATAATAAAATATATCTAGTACGATACTGTACATTGATGCCACTGGCCCCACAACACGATTGCAGTAAACATAATCACTTACAAAGAATAATGCGTCATAGAATTTGGGTGGATTAGCGTATTAATTTCTTTGTTGTGGTCAACAGTGACTCCGCGTATTGGCGATGGAAGTTTTCTTCAGTCACATCACTGAAAATTGGATGACTTGTCAACATTAGTTTTGCACAATGCTTTTGTTCAAATATATTCTTAGTATACAAAAATGATTTTTTAAATAGATGGATTTTCTTATTACTTTCGTATGATAATCAGATCACAGGTGATATCATTGTTTTAGTCACAAGATAAATTAAATACGTATTTTCAACAATGTTGCGAAATAATGCTCTTTGGAGGAGGGGGGAAGGGGTCATTTGCGTTTTAAACAACAAATTATGTAATGACACTACACACGTGCAAATTTATTTATGTTATTTTTATTACTTAAAAGTTTTTAGAATTTTCTTTGTTTCTATTTACATAGATATTTCGTACATACGTTCACAAACACATACACACACACACACACACACATATATATATATATATATATATATATATAATTTCAGTTTTTAGAAAATTATATTTGAAAATTAATAATTATTTTTTAATAAAAACCATTAATTTGAAAAATACTGTAAATGATTTATATATTTAACGACATAAACATATTAGATATATTTCTGTAATTTAATTACCTGTATTTAATTACGTTAAGTATTTGGATTTTATTGAAATGTTTGTTTATAAAAAAATATTTGACGTAGTTTATATATGTGTATATATTCATTAAACATGTGCGTTTAGTAAGTAAAAACGGTCATTGACTCCTAGTTTGATTAAATTTTAATGAGTGTTAGTATGACAAAATATTGTTTTTTTTTATTAAAAATGACATTAAGTTTATATTTTACTTAAATATATTATAATGCATCTCTTAGAAACATACACACACACATATAGATTTATGTTTCAAAAATATTATTTAAAAATACTTCAACTTCAATATTTCTTTTTATTATTAAAACATTTGCACTGTATATTATTTATAGTTAATATTAACATATTTTTATAAATATATTCATGTCATTACATACGCAATAAAAAAGTACCCTCTATTTAAAAGTATTTAAGAAGGAAAAATAAGGTCAGGTAAACATATTTTCTGGTTCAAAACTATTTTTGAATGCGTAAACAGGACAAGACAGTTATTTTTTACTTCATCCTAAACTGCTTATAATAAAAGAAAATATATGTTGAATAATTCAAGTTACCACGTACAAAAACACACATACGCGTTTATATATATATATATATATATATATATATATATATATATATATATATATGTTTATGTGAGTAGGTGTATGTATTTATGTATGTGGTATGTCATAATGTACTTATTTAACGTTTATATCAATTTAATCTATTAAGTATCACTTTTAAATGTTTATTTTGTAATATTTTTTTATTAGATTAAATAACTTATCGGAATAGAAAAATTAAGGCGTGAATATTTATTTTGTCTCTTTTTTCATTACAACTTATTATATATATATATATATATATATATATATATATATATATATATATATATATATATATATATATATATCAATAGATGTGATTGTTAAAAAAGCTTCTTGAAAAGATTGTTCTCTTATTCTGTTTAAAAAGATAATTTTTCTTTTTATCTCCTATTTCCTATTTCTTTGGACTGGATTTTTATTTTATAGAGTAAATAAAAGTTACATGAAGCTGATTCAGGTGAATGTAAAAGATATTTAAACGTAAAAACCAAACGATGAGTAATATTTATTACATATTAATTTGGTTTTATATTATAACATTAAAAGATATGTTACTAATTACTAATTGAGATTAATGTTTTTTAATATACAAGGAAAAGTTAATAGAAAGTCTCGAAGAATGTATTATTGTTAAACAATTCTATAAAATCTCGAGATTTTGTCAAGTGTACAAGTGAAATTATCTACAATATAAAATCAATTATGAAAAAGAATATTTTTATTGAATATTTCGATAGTTATCAGAAATGATTATTTGGAATAGTAAAATATTTTTATATTAATAAATAATATTATACATTGTTTGGAATAATTAGCAACAAATATGGAATTAGTTCGATCTAAAATTACGTCTATGTATTAAAAAAGACAAATTTATTTATTTGTTGTTGAACGGAGGTTTTGTCAAGGTCGATCTGAAAATGATATAACAATTTGGCAAAAAGATGTTTTCAACTGAAAATAAGTATGTTTAACTTATGTATGTTAAAGTGATAAGTTTTCTTTGTACGAATTTCTTTAAAATGGAACAAGGAAATATATTTTTAAAACTACATTGAACAGATACGTCAAGTGATGAAATATTTAATTACTTTTTATTTGAGTTATTCTAAGAAATCTATAAAGACTTGTCATTTGAAATACACACAATAATAGCATGATTTTTATTTAAAGTTTTTTTACAATTTTCATTTATACGTTACTAATAAGTATTTTTTATATACTTATTATATAATTAACTTAATCTTTAAATAGATTTATGTATATATTATTAATTTACAACACGTATAAACTAAATGTTGTTTTTCGAATAGAAAATTGTGTAATTATATCTAATCTGATTCTGATTCACTATTTTTCTAAAAATAATTTCACATCGTATACGATTTTATTATATGTTATATTATTTAATTTACCATCTTAAAACTTATTTTCATAAATGAGTTTCAAAGTATTTTTGTATATTACATTAAAAATTCCACGAGGTTTTAAAAAATAAAAAAAAATAATTGGAAATTAATTTCTTTTATTAAATTCTCCTTCGTGTTCTCGAAACGATCGTATAAGATTAAAAAAAATCTGATCATATTTCTATTTTTTTTGAATTATTATTTTAACCACCCTGATAATAAATAAACTATAAAATCGATTCTTTTACATATTTGGGTGCATATCCTTTCCCAGTTCATGTATTTTTAGCAAGTAGCTTGTTCTAGATATAACATAAAATAATATTGAGCGTTATTTGGAATTTGTTTAACTTTTGACATATTATATATGTTAGTGATATTGTGTGTACCGAGGATTTAAACGATTTACAGTTAATAATTACTAATTTTGTAAAAAAAAGTGTTGTGTTAAATACAGTTTTAGTTACCTAGGTCAGCGTTGCATAAAATGTAATCGTCTAAATGAATCTCAAGCAAATCTGTCTAGTCATTGTGAGTTGCATCAATGCATCATTAAACGAACGAATTCTTTACCAGCGATTGCGTGTGAAAGAGCAATGTTCATCTAGTGTTGCGCAGTTTTTATTATTTAAAAAAAAATGTTCAAACCCTTTGGTTCAAGTGCACGGCACGAAATAGATCGTCTGGTGAAATAAAAATCAAATTAAAAAATAAACAAAAATGTCTACGGCGTCAACAACAGGCAGAGAGGATGGAGGATTCGGGCAGACGGTCGGATCGGTTTGGCGGTGTATTTCGAAGGCCGCGAGGGGAAGAAACGTGACAGCCGATTTGGAAGTGCATGCCGGGTGCAGCAAAACACTAGAGTAGGTGTGGTGCGGGACGCACTGCAGCCAGCAAACATCAGCCATACACAGGGTCAATGGCTGATTTACAAATAGCTGTTCTACCAAGGTCGGTGGTGACGTCATCCGGCCCGCCGTGGCTTATTCAATGGCGCGATTTCATATACTCAATTCAATATCGAGTTCTAGTACGAGTTGATTTCTCGTACATAACAATATTCAAAACTTTGTGAAATTTAAATTTTGTGAAATCATAGATAAGTCAATCATACCGAAATTGGTTTCGTACTATAATTAATTTATTTTGGCACAAATGAACCACTGGCACAATATATGAAAAATGATTTTCAGAACGTGGCGTTATGATTCTATAATATCGTTTTTGGGAAATGAAGGCATTGCCATAGAAATACACAAGTTGGTAATAAATAATTATTGAGCATTTTATCAAATTTATACTGATGGGCTATGATTTATTTAATTTATGTGGAAATATTTCAAGTACCAAGTATTAAAAAAATCAATTTATAATCCACGAAGATAAATTTTTCTATTACCTTTCCTGTTCTATTGATTCATTAAAATCAAATATCTGAACTTTAAAGATGATATCGACATATCATTTTAATCTGTATAATTAACAGGCTATGTTTCTAAACTATTAATTGATTAAATTGGAAACATATATTATTAATTTATCATATTATGATATATTACTGTTTTATTAAAATTCAGACTTATAGTTTATATATATATATATATATATATATATATATATATATATATATATATTTAATTTCCATTTTGAAACAAAAATTAATTTTCAAATAAAACTTTTTGAGCTGGAATAAGTAATCTTCATTCGATCAAAGGTAACATGGTTAATCAACATTTTAAAAGCACCAAATTTTGAAGTTCAAAATTTTGAAAAGCTCAAAATTTTATCTGGGAAATAACGCCAGTAGGATGGACCAGGGATATTTTTCGGCCAACGAGGGATATTTTTCGGCCAACGTGGGATAATTTTCGGCCAACGTGGGATAATTTTCGGCCAACGTGGAATATTTTTCGGCCAACGTGGGATATTTTTCGGCCAACGTGGGATAATTTTCGGTCAACGTGGGATATTTTTCGGCCAACGAGGGATATTTTTCGGCCAACCGAGGATATTTTTCGGCCAACGAGGGATATTTTTTAGCAAACCGAGGATATTTTTCGGCCAACCGAGGATTTTTTCGGCCAACCGAGGATTTTTTCGGCCAACCGAGGATTTTTTCGGCTAACCGAGGATATTTTTATATTGAAATCATCTTCTTTCGATGTTAATATATGTATATTAATTCAATTATTCTTGCATAAAAAAGAAGAAAACAAATAATTTATAATTAATTTTGTTAACTAGACAACAGCTCAAAATCAAATTTAGTGTATATAGGTATTCGTCAATTATAACTATAATCATTCTGTTGTATATCTATACATTTTCACTTGTACATTCACATCAGTTGCTTCTTGTTCCACCAATATTAACATTGTCTCAATTATATAGAATATAGAAATATGTGTGATATAACTGTTGCTTATATGCAACACATTATCGAAATAGTTTTCTTTGTTGCACGCCATTTGCACAACTCTATTGTAGACAGATTTAATGGCCATGGGCCTTCTGTCTGCTTAACAAAGTTATGAACTTTTTGTTGAATGCATTATCTGTTGTTTTTTCATGATATTAAATGAATATAAACAATTCTTTGTTCTTGCATTTTATATTTATTGATTTATATATATATATATATATATATATATATATATATATATATATATATATGTAGGTATGTAAATTTACCGTGGTCACTCCCTAGCTTGTATTTTTAAGGACTTTATTTTTTTTTGTAATTATTTCGTTCGAAATATAAAATATAATTACTTTTATAATTTATAAATAAATTCACAAGCGTCTGAAAATTAAGTGAAAAATAAAATCAAGTTTTTTCCATTGTTTAAGAAAACAATACTAATGCAACAAACTAACACATAAAAGGTTAAAAATATATTTAAAATTGTATCAGATAGATAATATGATAAATACATATAAAAGGAAACATGTGTAATGCATACAAATAAGAAAAAAATACATTGAAAAAATCAGGAAAAATCTTGAATGCTTAATGACGTTTATTTGTTTCTTATTTGAAAATTTTCCTTGTTGCTAGAAATGCATATTTCAACCAAAATACATAATGAAATTTGTATGTGATAATTTTGATTACTAGAAGTGATAAATTCTAATTGCTGTTTGATAGTAAACAGATAATTTTTTTATATTACTTGTATACTTTTAATTTGTTTATAAACATACCAATATTTTTTATAATTTATTTTGACATTGGATAATTAAATTCATTAAAATGTGAAATAGAAATCGTTTACAAGTTTCTTATCACAAACTAATTTATTTACATTTTTTAACTTTCAATTGATTTTGTAACGTGCATTGTACAAAAAAGATATTTCTTATCTTTATATTTTTTCATCTTACTAACCATTATCATTGAAATAATATTTTCTTGTTACTATTAATATTCAAAATCTAATATTGTAATTTCTATATTATAAATTTATTACTATTTATTAAATACAAATATGAAAAAACAGTTAATACAAATCATCAATCTATTTACATACGTTAATTAACATTTATATAATATTGTATATCGAGTTGTACAATTTTTCAAATAAATTATTGTTCTAAAACTATTAAGAAAACACTCTACTAGTACTAAATTAATCATTTATTTAAACGTAATGAATGTAAATGGGCTGAAGTGTTGTAAAACGCAATTAAATTGAAACAAATAACCTCTACTAGAAATAACTAATGAGACAAAATCCTTGGCCTTAACTTTGATATTGACACGTACAAACACTTTCGTCTGTACAAATACCATAACAGTATAAGAGTGCTAAGTATAACATGAGATTAATTTCTCATCTATAGATGTTCAGAGCATGCAAGTTTTGCGACACAGTTCTAGAATAGTTTTTTCTTTTTTTTGTGATTGGCGCAAATCTATTATTTAAAACTTTCACCATACTATCATATTATAGTGTACATTGAATACTCTCGTTTCTAATTCCGTTAAGGTTGTGTGTCGAGATTTGTTCGATAGTTGAAAATAGTTTTATATATATATATATATATATATATATATATATATATATATATATATATATATATATATATATATATGAATATATATGATACAATGGAATAGGATGTTATAAAAATTAGTATTATAAAATATTTCAGTTCTTTTTTAATTATTTAACACTTGTTAAAATTTCACAAAGTATAAATAAGCTAGTGAAAATTAATTGAACTGTAAATGATAATTACACAAAATATCAAACGATTTTAAAAATAAATATATATAAAAAACGAAGTTGAATTAAAAAAGTCTCGAGTAATTTTCGAACAATTCTGGTTTCGTTTGACGTGCTTAGATGAATTACAACAGCGAGGAATCTCGTTATTTTGTTGTATGAGTACCGCAATGTCATGGTCGATCTCAACTTACGCACGTCATAGACTAGGTTAGCACGAATCTTGATAAAATAAGCTCGTTGTTTTTTTGTTTTTTTTTTGTACTTACAATTACGAGAATTTTATTTCACGTGAACGGTAATTACAATTTTACAATAACCGCACGTTTCGTTGTAATACAAGTGAGATAAATAACATTCAATCACATTTGTATATTTGATTGATGCTATTAAATCAAATAAAGGTTTTTTGAAAAATAAAAAATAACAATTGTATCTGAAATTTATTTAATGATTGATCATTTTTAATTCGTTCCCTATTTCTTTCTACCTTCCTTCTCACTCTTTTTATATATATAAAATAAAACATTTAGTTGGTGGCAATCAGGTTTTTAAAATTAAGTATACAACAGGACGAATAAAAAATATGTTATTATATTTGCTAATTTTAAAAATGTTATTTTTACATAAATTGTAATAAAATATTTATCTTTTGATTAATAATAATTTTTTGATTAGACTCATTTTCTAATAGTTTAATTATTTTCAATATATCACTTAAAATATGATTTTTTTAAAATATTTGTAATAGAAATTTTAATGTAACTTTATATATATATATATATATATATATATATATATATATATATATATATATATATATATATTGTATTATATAAAGTGTAAATATAAAATTGTAGTAATAATTCAATATCAGTAGTTCTCTAGCATTATGTTCGCAACAGAGTGTTTTTTCTGACCCAGTTTGTATTGGGGTTACGATGACAAATGACGTCCTCGTTCATCCCACCAGTCTAGTGTTTCAGTGATGCCAATGTTTTGCCGTTTGTGCTCTCTGACATCAAAACTGGTTCACTGTTGTAATTTATGTGACTTACTTTTATACACGAAACCGGAAGAAAGAGTTATATGAACAAAATAAAAGTTTCGATTACCTGATGTATTTGTACACAAGACCCTTCATACATATACATAATCGCAACATATATGCAAATTATATATATATATATATATATATGAAATCATACGAAAATGTGATAATAACATGTTTAACGGTTATCTTGGAAAATATGTTCTTTATAATTAAATATTACATTATAACTTGAACAACTAAGATTTGTAATGAAAATATTAAAGACACGCTTATATATTATATTGTGCGTTTGAACTACTTAACATGTTTATAAATAGCACTGCAAAAAGAAAAACTGATAATGAAAGAGCACTAGCCATTTTGTAGTTGATTCGAAAAACTAATTGTTAGTTGGCAAGAGACTTATTATAACAGAAAATATTATTAGAAAACTTGACAACAATGACTACAATAAGTTGAGTAATATATATAATGACATAAAAATCGTTTTGTATTTACAAAATGAAATCACAGATCGAATTAAAATAATAAATAGCGAAATGGTTCGCTTAATTATATTTTAAATTAATGAGTATAGAATTTTTTTTATAAAACGATCGTTTGAAACATACTGTTTAAATTGTTAAGAAATTTCTTTGATACACTCTTATTTAACTCATTTGTCGGATTTACATTCAACTGTATGTCTTTTTGATAGATTGGATAGAAGAATGACAAATTGATATATATATTATATACATATATAATGTGTCTATAAATCCATTATATTAATATTAGATTTGAAATGATTACAATTAATATTTAATATGAAACACGAAATAACAAGTTGTAATTATATATGTACATATAATTAAACGTAAGTAGATATTAAAAAATGATCACAGTTCATTTATAAAAAGAAAATATTGTGAAATTGTAATTCGTATCTAAGAAATGAAAGATGTATGTATATAAAAATTAAAGATAATTTAATTCCCCGACCTCATAGTTACGTGTTTAGAGAAACGCATGTACTTTTACAAGAAAACAAGAAATAAAAGAATTTATAGCATATGACCTCAATGTTCGCTGTTATTGCTATGAAAGAAAGAAGAAAGTTGCATGTGCACTTAAAGTTTCTAGTTGCATTTTTTCTTCATATAATTTTACATTTATAGGGATGGACAATATATATATATATATATATATATATGTATATGTATATGTATATGTATATATGAGAGTCGTTTGATAAGTATGGTAAAAAGTAAGAAAAACTAAATTGAAAATTTTAATTAAATTAATTAATTAATTAAATTAAACAATAAATAAATTTACCTTACTTATCAAACGACCCTCGTATATATATATATATATATATATTTGTTTTTACGTGACTGTAAAAATATAATATTTGTATATAAATATTTATTCGATTTTAACAAATTAATTTTTTATCAACACTATAAGATTTGATTAATGTGTCAATAGTCACTTATTGTTTAGTGTCATTTCTTAACTTGTATTTGATGGTCATGTAATCATCTTCAAAATGTGGCATTAAAAAATAATAATTGTATATTATGAAGATATTTTTTTATATATAAATTAATTACTGTGTTGGAATAATATTGAATTTATACATTTTTCAATTGTATAGAGTTTTACGAAACAATCTGAAATAATTAATAAGTAGTATTTAGATTTATTTAAGAAGATGGACATTTAACTCTTTATGTAGATAATTTTTATTGTTGATGTTTTTATTTCAGGAAATCAGTTATGATAAATATAATTAATATTGATCGATAAATATATAATTACATTTATTAAGCAATTTTAAAGAGCTGCTGTTAAAAATTGAATTAATTCAATATATATATATATATATATAAACAGCTGTTTAAATTGATTAATAAAATTGAAAGTTATGTGTAGAATATAAAAGTCTATAATAATTGTAAGGAAAAATATTACAATAGTATTTTTTGAAAAATTAGAAACATGAAGTATATATTTTAAAATATTAAATATTTTATGATAATATTTTTTTCATAAATAGAAATTTATTGATTTTGTTTACATACAATCTATCTATTTATCGTAACATAGAATGTATTAAATAAAAGTTACGTTTTTCAAACAATTTATTAATTTGTATAAAATTATCGTATATAATGAATTGTTGAATTATATGAAAAAATATCATCACACATTAGTTTGTTAGAATAAACGTTGGATACCCTGTGAGCACATTGACCTAACTATAGCAGATGAAGTAAAACTCGAGAAAGCTGTAATATCATAACCACAAAATGCCACAAGTATAAAATTACATGATTTTGTTTTATGACAATGATAAAAAAGCAATCATAGAATCGCAAGTATTCAATATTTTGGTCATCTTACAATTGACTTTCATTTGCAAGGCTAAAACATGGATGGCAAGGCTGGTTTTAATATAAATAATAAAAAATAAATTATACAATTAAACATTATATATATATATATATATATATATATATATATATATATATATATATATATATATATATACAGTGAGTGTCACTTAAACTTTTATTATTACACAAATCTTTAATAAATAATAACAAAATTGTTTTATAATAATAATAAAAAAAATATTTTTGATACGAAATTCGTGAATTAGTTAAAATCGAAAAAAGTATATAGTAAAGAGACTCAAAAATGATTTAAAGCAATATTTTTAGTATTTAGTTGAAAATTCCTTGTGATTTTCCACAGCTTGTAGTCATTTAAACATGGAAGTAATAATTTTTCATTATGTTTTTCCATTCTTCTCATAGGGCTTTTTTTAGATTATTTATGTTTGATATTGAATGTGTTTGGATTGTTTTATCTAATTTATTTCAAATGTGCTCAATTACATTAAGATCTGTAGACTGAATTGGGGTTTGTATACATTTTAAATAAAACTTATTTTTATAAATACTGTACGATTTTAAGTATTTATATATATATATATTTGTATAAATTCCTGTTGATATATGCATTTGTATTCGTATAGTTAATAGACAATAATATATTTATAATTATCTATATTTAAATAATTGTCACATACATTTATTTGCAAAGGTAGTTGAACTGGAATCATTTACACGTTTATATCGAGATGGAAAACTAAGTTGAATTAATAAGAAGTAAATAGCATTGCAAATGTATATTTGTAAATATTATGCGATATTGCTCAAACGAGGTTAATATAATGAAAGTTGTTGCTTTATGTTATTATGTACAACGTTGTATTATAGAATTGTTATTTTTCCGGATATAATTTTAATGAAGACCGTGACATCGAAAATACATGTTGTGTACTGAAAAGAGAGAGCACATATTTATACTCAGGAATAGAAATCAACAAAAATGATGTCATTGGCGTACTAGTCGATCATTATTAGTAGTCACATTTTTTAATGTAGAAATTTATATCGATATATATATATATATATATATATATATACATACATACATACATACAATTTTGTTTCTTTTTTACATAATTAGAGTTCCAAAGAGATGTCTATGTACGATGAATGAAGACAAAAGATTTGCATTGCATTCACCATATCAGACAAAAGAGAAATTTGACTGCCAAGTTCACGAATCCTTTCAGTATGTGTCTGTATTTTTAATTACGTTTAACATTCGTTTTGGTAGTGTAGTTACATAATTTAAGTATATTCACAGAGTAATGCATAAAAACATATTTCACCTTTTTTATATTATACTAATAATATTTTTTTATACATATGTAATTTGCAAATTAAATAAAATCTGAAAACTTTTCAGTTAATTAGAAAAAATATTATGAAACTGACAGAATAATGAATAAAGTTGAATGAAAATTAATCAAATAATAAATGTTAATTATTGAAGAAGTAAAGTTTTTAAATTAGGAATTTACGTACTGAAAACATTAATCAAGACTCTCTGAAATATATATTTATAGAAAGGAAAACCAATAATAAATAAAACCAATTAGTCAATCTGTAAGTCGTCGTTCTACGAATTAAGAAAAACGCTATTAATATGCTATGAACATATAATTAGTATTCGAAATTGTACCTAATAATATCAAAGAAATTTAAGTTAATTATCCACAACTACAATAATCCAACGAACCAATTATTAACAATCCAATTTACCAACTGTTATTTTACAAGTAAGTCAAGTTAGAAATTGAATTTTGTAACAATATTTATTTACAATTTTCAAAAAAAATACTGTTGATAATAAGCTATTAATTCAGTTTGATGGTGGTAGCATATCGGTCTATTATGGAGTCGATGGTGCAGCCCATAACTGTTGAAAAAGATATTTTTTGTAATAAATTTTGTGCTTTCGATTGTGGCAAACGAAAATTCTATATCTATCATAAAGTCTATTCATATCTCTAATATTAATTATGGCCATATCTATTAAATATGAACATAAGGTGAATATAAAATTTATTCATATATATACATATTCATTTTTCTCTCTCTCTCTCTCTCTTTCTCTCTCTATCTCTTTTTCTTCTTATATATATATGTGTGGGTGTTTGCCCGTCTGGGTTCATTTGCTATATGTTCTTGTGTGTGTGCGTATGTATAATTATTATTCACTAAGCATTATCACGTTTTCATTAATTTTCAGATGATTTTTTGCCAGTGTCAATCATCATAGACACAATTCTAAGTATTAGAGCTCGTGTCGGCTTTTAACTGGTGGAAGTTTCAGCAAATGTATTCAGAATTGTATTTTGTTATTTTTATTATTTTTTGATTAAGATGCAAAATGTATTTATTAATTTTATAAACATTTATATATATATATATATATATATATATATATATACGAGGGTCGTTTGATAAGTATGGTAAAAAAGTAAGAAAAACTAAATTGAACAATTTAATTAAATTAAACAATAAATAAATTTACCGTACTTATAAAACGACCTCGTGTATATATATATATATTGGGTTATCCAAATATGACGCTTAGATTTGTGTTTTATTATAAAAAAACTATACACATGTTTTTTTTAATAAAACACACATCTAGACAACACATTTGGACGACCCTATTTATACAAATGCGTGGGTATGTATCTATTTTTGTTTGTGTATGAGAGAGAGAAATTGTGTATACAAAAATAATAATTTAAAATAATTATTTACAAGCTTAAAATTAATTGAAAATATATATAGTGCAAAAATTAATCTATTCATGTGCGAAATAGTCCTTTGTGAAGATTTCAGTACAGATTATCTGCATTATTAATACTAGAGGTGATCTGCATTATTAATATTTGAAATTATAATAGAAAAAGTTGATTTACTTAAATAATATAACTGATATCATTTTATTATTATCACTTATTATAAAATATAAATAATATCATATAATTGGTAAAATAAGAAAAGAGAATACATCCCATAAAATAAAATGAGACGAGTGCTTGAATTGACATTAACGTCAGACATCCCAGATTCAAACTTCGTATTTTACCGACTATGTGCAGAACAATCCCCTCGCCCCATGTTACACAACAGGCTACGGCGAACGAAGCAAACTAAAGTACAGTGCGCCTGTTATCGTAATCATTTTCGTTGATCGTACCGAACTAACTTTGTGCCCGCCAATCGTCTTTTTCTAACTACAAGATCCCTATACTGCTTTGTCGCACATATTATATAAATTTAAATTGACAACTAAACATTTAAAAAACGATATAAATACACTAATCGATACAAAAAACCTAACATTGCAGATCTGAAATCAATTCTACAAGTAATGTTTCATATGCCTGCAATGAATTTCTTTGAAATAACTATGAGATCGAGTGAAAATGGGATATATTCAATCGTGTCTGCCATCATGGCCCATTTCACAGATTTCAATATAAGGGGAACAGCTCGGGCGCCTTATTAATATTGATTTATTAAATACAATATTAATAACTTGAAAATTGGATTCATTTTTTAAATTTTGAAAGTCCAGAGACTTCGTGATCTCCAAAAAAAATGTGCGAATTTGCAAAATATGAAAGTGTCATCCGATGTAGGTACCCATGTCCTCCATGAATGCTTCTATGCAAATTTCTGTATCTATCATAGTTTTCGCAGAATTTAGAAAATACTGCGGAATTTTGGAAATCGGACGTATTTTCAACTTGTTAAACTTTCATGAAGTTTTCGATAAAAAACTCATTTTTTCAAATATATCTTTATTAGTATATATATATAAGTACCTATATTATATATATATATATATATATATATATATCCATATATCCACATACATATCAAACTTTTATTATTTTTTTTACATATTAACGATGAAAAGAAAGTCAAATGCATCCTAAATCCCTTATCTGACATGAGGTCGGTAGACCCGTGGTAATAGAGTCTGTTGTAGGCAATGTGGGATTTAGAGTTCGAGTCTCAACATTGAATTTTATTTTTTCATTTTATGTAGTCTAAAATTCTAGAATGTTCTAGAACATTGAAGAAATTTTTTCAATTATGTATTCTGATATTCTAGAACGTTCTACAATATCAAATACATAATTGAAAAAAGCAAAACTCAATATGCTGAGATGCGAACTCTAAACCCCACACTCTCTATAACAGAGTCTACTACCACGGGGCTGCCGACCTCATGTCGGATAAAGGATTTTGGATGCATTTGACTTTCTTTTTAGTGTTTATAAGTAAAAGAAGTAATAAAATTTTGATGTGTATATGTGTATATGGATATATATATATAATATATATATATAATATAATATATAGGTACTTATTTATATATACACTAATAAAGATATATTTGAAAAAATGAGTTTTTTATCGAAAATTTGATGAAAGTTTAACAAGTAGAAAAATACGTCCGATTTCCAAAATTCCGCAGTATTTCTAAATTCTGCGAAAACTATGATAGATACAGAAATTTGCATAGAAGCATTCATGGAGGACATGGGTACCTACGTCGGATGACACTTTTATATTTTGCAAATTCGTACATTTTTTTTGGAGATCACGAAGTCTCTGGACTTTCAAAATTTAAAAAATGAATCCAATTTTCAAGTTATTAATATTGTATTTAATAAATCAATATTAATAAGGCGCCCGAGCTGTTCCCCTTATATTGAAATCTGTGAAATGGGCCATGATGGCAGACACGATTGAATATATCCCATTTTCACTCGATCTCATAGTTATTTCGAAGAAATTCATTGCAGGCATATGAAACATTGCTCGTAGAGTTGATTTCAGATTTGCAATGTTAGGTTTTTTGTATCGATTAGTGTATTTATATCGTTTTTTAAATGTTTAGTTGTCAATTTAAATTTATATAATATGTGCGACAAAGAAGTATAGGGATCTTGTAGTTAGAAAAAGACGATTGGCGGGCACAAAGTTAGTTCGGTACGACCACCGAAAATGATTACGATAACAGGCGCACTGTAGTTTAGTTTGCTTCGTTCGCCGTAGCCTGTTGTGTAACATGGGGCGAGGGGATTGTTCTGCACATAGTCGGTAAAATACAAAGTTTGAATCTCGGATACATGTCGTTAATTTCAATTTAAGTATATTATTTTCGAATTTTTTTAAAAAAGACGTGTCGTTATAAAAACCTCTACTTTTAATAATAATATTATGAATTTACGAATAAATCATTGTAACATTGGTAAATTTGTAACTTAGCAATCGAATATCTCCTAGTCGATTCTATGTAGGAATTGAAATTTTTAATGAAAAAGGAATCATAAAAATAATACAATCATATTTATCGTAGAATAAAATAATTATATTTTCTCATAAATACATACAAATGTTAAATACAATAAAACACACACACAAAATCGTTTTTTAAATTAATATTTATAATTATCAAATTATTAACAAAATTTAATAAGACTTCGTTATTTTTAAAGTATTATTAAATTTACTTCCTTACTTTACATCTAAAACTAAATCAATATATTTAGATTCAATAATGGTTCTATTTATTTTCGTAAAATTATATCAATGAAATAAAAAGAATTTATAGACTAATACTGATTTGTACAATTATAACACATACATTACATGGATAGATATAAATTAATTCTAAATAGAGGTAAAAATGAATTTTCCATAAAACAATCTATGCTTACTTTGAAACTTAGTATGGCAAAGATAACTCGACTTTCATACTTACATTGTAATATTAAAGTTCTGTACTCATTTCTTCACCATCTGGTGTTTTTCCAACTATCGATTACGTTTCGTTAGTATTATTTTTTGGCGAATCTTCACACATATCCCCGTTACTAAACGACGTCGTTTGTATAGGTCGATCCATGTTCGAATTCTCTACTAAAACTTCTCCAGAACCGTTTAATGACTGCCCCGATATATAAAATAAAATGTATACACACACACATATATATATATATATATATATATATATATATATATATAGAGAGAGAGAGAGAGAGAGAGAAATTTTTTAAGCGTAATAAAAATTTACAATAAAAACAATTTAAATATCTATCACACTTAAAAACCAGCTTATATATGCAGTATAAATTTAATGGCGTACTTACATATTATAATATGTACGACTATATCAGTAATAGTGGGGAAACAACAACTTCGGCCGTAGAAGTGCATCCTACACGCGCCGAATGAATTTATGCTCGCTCCCCACTTTTTTGTTGACTATAGTCGTATATTAAATCGTATGTCTTTACGCCGTTGAACAAAAAAAATTATTACGTTAAAGTAATTTATATTCATTAAAAGATATCATAGTTGAAAACAATAAAACACTACAAACGAGATCACAACAATGAACACCAACAATATTAATTTTAAATAATTTATTTTAGATGACAGAAATATATGTATTATCGACGTCGAAAAATATATCATTTGTATAATATTTAATTGCTTGAAATTGGTTGAACAACTATTAGTATCGTTTTAATTGAAATTGTATGAAATCAAAAGAATTCGTGAAAAAAATGAACATATTTATCAAAACACGATGAAGTATGTTTATTTTAAATATGAATAAAGGTAAATTCATATTAAAATCTTTTTTATAATTTATATATATATATATATATATATATATATATATATATATAATTTGAGTTTCATTTGGGATAAAACATTTTTCATAATAAATTAATTATAATCATATATGAAAATAATAATAAACAGCCCCTTGTAATATGGAAAAATATTAAAACGTATATAGATATTTTTAATTGTTACTGTATACTTTACATTTTTAATCTAATTTTTTTTAATAATAAATTAATTGTAATAAGTAAATTAGGTGGCATTAGAAATGGTCGAAATATATGAACTGTAATTATAATGTTCTAGGTAGACCTATGGATATTCAAATATACATATGGAATAGAGATGGATGACCTTTTCGCTGCTCATGATCAACCCTAATATCATCATTCAACTGTAAGTATTGTAGATGTGTGTGTTCAATATATATATATATATATATATATATATATATATATATATATATATATATATACATAATTTGAATTTACTTGGATTAAATCATTTTTTATAATAAATTAATTGTAATGATATATGAAATAATAATACACAGCCCCTAGTAATGTAGAAAAATATTAAAACATATATAGATATCTTTTAATTGTCATTGCATATTTTACATTTCTAAACTTATTGAATTGACGTTCTAAATTTTTTCTATAATAAATTAACTGTAATTGTGTGGCAACAGAAATGGCCGAAATATATGAATTGTAATTGTAATGTTTCAGGTAGACCAACGGATATTCGAGTATACATTTAGAATAAAGATGGATGACATTTTCGCTGTTCATGATTAGCCCGAATATCAACAATCAATTATATGTATTCTATGTGTGTGTATGTTGGGTTTGAGCGGGTGGCGAGTGTGTGTATGGGTGTGTGGTTTATGGTGTGAGTAGGGTGTGTGTGGTAAGTGGTGTGTGTGATGTGTGTGGTGAGTGGTGTGTATGATGTGAGTGGTGAGTAGTATGTGTGATGTGTGTAGTTTGTATAAGTGGTGTATGTGTGTAGGGGGGGAGGTAGTGTGTGAGTATTGTGTGTTTATGGGTGGATGGGTGTTGTGTGGGTGGTGTTTAGGTAGTGCGTGTGTTTAATATATATATATATATATATATATATATATATATATATATGTGTGTGTGTGTGTGTGTGTGTGTGTGAGGGGGTGGTGTGTGTAGTGTGTGTATTTGGTGTGTGTGTGGTGTATGTGTTTGTGGCGTGTGTGGGGGATGTGTTGTGTGGATGATTTGTGTGGTGTGTTACATATGTGTGTTGTGTGTGTGGTGTATGTGAAGTACGTATGTGTGGTGTAGTATGTTTGATGCTCATTTATAATGAAATTTATTAAGACATATATATGTAAAATAAAAATTGTATATAAATATATTAAATGAAAATAAAGATATTAAAAATAATATATTAATTTTTTATTCAACATATTTATTTTAAATAAAAATGTACCATATTATAAGGTACAGGGGTTAAAAAAACACCCTACTATACAGGGAAACAATCATCTTGGAGAAATTTAAAATCATATCAAACGGACTGACGTCACGTTTGTGGTGGGGGTCGAAAACAGAACTCTACTAAACCGACATCATTTATGCATAAATAATGAATTTTGGGGTCGGTATAAAAGATTCCTGTAATCGGCAACTCGTCTTTGCACCTCCACCATCGTCAATTTCACGGGCAGGCAGACCCTCCACCATCGCCGGCGACGGCGGCGGCGGCGGCTGGTAAGCCGGTTGGGTATTTTGCATGTATTAAGGACCCTGTTACAAATATCGAAATTTGAACACTTGAACAGTGTTCTAGAGACCAATACACATCGATTGGTACCAAAATTATTGTAAAAAAAAATTTTTTTTTACACATATATACTTCATGCTATATTGGCCGAATTCCCTGTACAATCGTTCGTATGTAAGTTATAGTATAGTATAGTATAAAATATATATGTATAAAAAAAATTTTTTTTTGCAATAATTTTGGTACCAATCGATGCGTATTGGTCTCTAGAACACTGTTCAAGTGTTCAAATTTCGATATTTGTAACAGGGTCCTTAATACATGCAAAATACCCAACCGCCTTACCAGCCGCCGCCGCCGCCGTCGCCGGCGATGGTGGAGGGTCTGCCTGCCCGTGAAATTGACGATGGTGGAGGTGCAATGACGAGTTGCCGATTACAGGAATCTTTTATACCGACCCCAAAAATTCATTATTTATGCATAAATGATGTCGGTTTAGTAGAGTTCTGTTTTCGACCCCCACCACAAACGTGACGTCAGTCCGTTTGGTACGTATGTTAAATTTCTCCAAGAAGATTTATATACAGCACTGGCTGTTTATGATTCCCACCACAAATATAGTGTCTTTATAACTCATTCTTTTAAAAAGACATTATTTAAAATTAATATTTGTTTCATTTTACTCCCCTTTAATTATAACGTTATCCCTTTTGAGATCTTTCTTACACAAATTAACAAATTATTAAAAATTACTTACCATAATCACAAAATTCTTTTCTTGTGTTCTGTAATGTAAAATGTTAAATAAAATATTGACATATATATTTTAAATATTTTTATTGTTATTCAATACATAAATATACAATGACTATTTTAGAATATACATCAATAAATTTCATACATGAGTGTCATTCACACACACTCTACTTATATATATTAATCAATCTTTCATCATCATTCATCATATTGATGTCACATAAAAAATGTTTTAAATATCTACAAGCTCAATTAATTCTATTTGTATTTTATTACTAAGAGAGGTATATTTTAATTTCAATCCATTAGTATAATTTATATATCATAAAAATCATTTTAACAATAAATTTGATTAAAAATATAAAACATGAAATAACAATTATAAAATTTCCACTATGTCATTTTGTTTTGCTAAATGTAGCAAATTATTATTTTCATCTGTCATTACAATTAATTTATTATAAAAAATATATTTTATCCCAAGTAAAAATCGAATATACATATATATATATATATATATATATATATATATATATATATATATATATATATATATGTATATATATAAATTAAACATACAACAATGGTACTCAAACAAAGCATTTACATGGGAGTGTTGATATCTCAGATATACTTCAACAAGAAAATGTGAATGCTTACTAAACTACGACTGGTAAATCTAATGATGCTGTGACTGAAATCTCTTAACTCCGAAAAAAAACACATAGGGGAAATAAAACTACAAATGAATATAACAGTTCTAATAATAAATATACAATTAAAACCCCATCTTCATGATAGCATACAAAAAAAATGTACTAACCTTTGATTGAGTACGTCGTGCTTAAATACCTCAAATATGAAACGAATTCTTGTTAATACACGCAATTAAACTGGAACGATGTTGACCAACAGGGCATATTCTATCTAATCGATTATTCAATGATTTTCAACAATATAAAAGTTCAATCGTTGAATCTGTTATATAAAAATTATTTAACACAGTTCGTTTTATTCATAATCCTAATTTACAATCATTTATTGACTTATTGCAACAGAAATAATTAGTTATTGTAATAGACAGATTAGGGTTGGATATGCGCTTATATATAAATGACTTGAATGTTAAAATTTCATTATTAACTTACATTGTTTAATATTTGAAATTCACTTCGTGTTTCGACGAGTATTTTGATAATTATTAAATTTCAATCAGTCTTTTAAATGGGATGTAGTAAAACAAAGTACATTTTTTCTAAAAAATAATTATTTTGTTCAATACATTTATATATAAATATGATTATAAACATACATACATGCAAATATATATATATGCATATAAGTTTTCTTTACATAATATTTATAAAAGTGCGAAAAAATATTTTTAGTAATGAGCAGAAATAAAATATTTCTAAGTGCTGACAAAATTTTCAGTAACCTACAATACACATTTAACTATCCATGTTAAATTAATTCTTAAAATAATAATTTTATTGAGTCAAATTAAAAACAATGATTTTTAAATGATCTCAAGTACTTCATAAATTACTAAATTATGTTATAACTTTCCAAATCATATTTATAGTTATGTATACAGTGAACGTAATTATTTACAAATAATATGCATAATCTTTTTACAAATTAATTTAAAATAGAGGGCATTAAAAAATTAGATAATATACAAATTATATATATATATATATATATATATATATATATATATATATATATATATATATATGTACACATACAAACATACAAATATGTTTACAAAAATATACAAATGGATATTTATGTGTGTAATGTAGAAAAAATATGAAAATTTAAATATGTACTAAAAATGAGTTGTTTTTTTAAAAAAATATGGGTTTATACACAGTCTCATGATTCTTGAAAATTTCTTAAAATCTAAGCAATTGATTAACAGAAACGTATTTAATAAAATTCAATAAGAATAGAATTGAAAAACTGAGTTAATTATTTGAAAAACTTAAAAAAAATTATTGAATATCAATTGAAATTAAAATTACAACTTAGATGTTTTAAGAAATTCCCATTACTCATTTTGATTGTAAGAACCCATTACTAACAATGAATACTTATGAAATGTGGTGTATATAATGTTGTACTATAAAAAATTTGTCCTTTAATCTATTATATATTGACAATGCGAGTAGTGATTTATATACTTCAGTAAATAACTTATTGGTGTTATTGACTTAGTAATCTTGGTCATTACAAATGTCTTCAAAAATAAATAAAATCTCGCATTCGAAGTTTATTGATCAGTCTGAGTTGTAAAATTGATTTCTGTTTGATAAAGCACTACAACAATAAGATAAAAATGGAAATAATAAAAATATAAATAAATATATAATATATAATTATTTTTCTGCATAAAGTCGATACTTATTTGTATTAGCCTTATTATTATTTCTGAATAAATTTGGTATGGTTACATACATAATATAAAAACACTAAATGACTATATCTACAAAATAAATTAAAAAGGCACGGTTGGTAACACTAAAAAAATACTAAAACGGGAGTATTTGAGGGTATATTCTAATACTACTCCTGATTCTTGAACATTTATTATCATGAATTCACTTTTATTTCAAATACCCTATTATATATTATAAACATATGTATGAATTAATTCTTATTTTCTTAACTAATTCTTTTATGAATTTCAAGTCACTTTTTAAAAAGGCGTTTTTTTTTCATTTCAATTACAATTTACATAAATATACTACCTAACAAAATATCATTCGATTTGTTTTGTGCAAAATATGAATATTATTGAAATTCTTATAAAATTCCACTTATTAATCAGGTTAATGAATTACTTTTAGTTGCATCTCAGAAATAGATTATCACTATTATAAAGTAGTTATGTTACATTTTTTTAAATAAATACTTAACAGTAAATAAGTATATTAATAACTTACAACTTTCTTACAATTAAAGCGTATACAATTCAATAAATACCCCAATTTGTGCAAATTTACATTGTGAAAACATGAAACAAATTTGACACCAATGGCAAATTTTTAAACATAAATTTTGTAGTGAAATACAAAGAATACACAATATATCTAAATACTTAAAAAGAGAATACATTCAAGTAAAACTATAAATTTTGTACAGTTTTAGTTATTTGTTTGTGTTTGCACACAAGTTTTTGAAATTTATTCCTAAAAACAAAATAATATTTTGTCGTTTTAATAACTAACTAATTGAGAGAGACACTAAGCTTTTTAGTTATCACGATTTTCCCGTTCCTCTCGCCTACTGTTTGGTCTTGAATGAACTTCAACTTTGATGTTTGTTGTTGCAGTCACTTTTGTTGTGACATGTTGACTACTTGAGCTATTAGATGAATCACTCTGTAGAGGAAAAAACGATTATTATTATTTCAGTGACAATAATACATATAATGAAAGCAATTCATCATATCAAGGAAATATAGTTTTAATTTGTATTCAGAATCGATTATATACCTGATTATTATATGTAGTTGTTTCAACAACAACTTCAGGTTGTACTGTTATGCTGCATCCACTTTCTTCAGTAATTGTTGTTAAACTCGGTTCGCGAGTTGTCTGTTGTTTTGCAATTCCTGGTACGCATCTTTCTTCACTTCCAGAATTATTATGTGAGCTGTGCCTTCTCGATCTAGAATATAAACTTCTTTAATATACACATTCTTAAGTCATTAATTATTGAACATTTTTTTATAATAGTAATTTCCAAAAATGAAAAAATTAGTTATATCACAAACCTATCTCTATGATGATGATGCGTTGTCTTTCTAACAATCACAGGTGATGGTTGAGGTGAAGGAGTGGCTATTCTATCTGCATGTTCTAATGGAATTAGCTGAAATATAATGTAAATATAGTATATTGATTAATTAAATTTCACTGATTTAAGACTATTCTATTTATACTCACCATTGGTTTAGGACCAAAGCAACTAAGAAATACTGGAAAAATAATAAAGGAACTGATGATATCAACTACCATAGCAAAAACAATAGCATAAAAATAATATTTTCTAATGAAATCAAAATCAGATGTGTAGAAAACAGCAACAACAATGAGAAAGGCAAGATTTGCTTGAGTCATATGCCAAAAGTTTTGTTCAATAGTTAATCTTAATCTCCTTTCTCTACTTCCAATTGTTGTCACAAATCCTTCCATAAGCATCATTAAATTTCGGCCAAATACTGCCATAGATAAACTCATTGACAATATAAAAAGAATATTCATTTCTATTGTTCGAAAATCATAACAGATTGCCAAATATATAAACAGAACCATTTGGAATGCTACCAAAAATAGACTTGTATTGAAATTCAATAAGAAAAAAGAAAATATAAAACAAGATAAGAAATTTATCCCAAACACCAATGCAAAATTTTGGAAGAAATCTATAAATTGATCATAAAAGGAAAATATCAATCCTTTGGGATAATTTAAAAGACCTTTCTCATTGAAAGAATCAGAGCTTCTTCTAACTTCTTGAGTTAGTTCAATTATATCTTCAGTGTTGTGCAATTTCTCAGCATAAAAATGTGTTTCAACATATTTTAGTGGTTTAGTTTTTGGAATTTTTAACTCAAAATCTTCTTTTGATGCATAGAATTCTTTAGGAAATGGTCTAAAAGTATTTCTCATAAAGACAACTACTGGATCATTTGAAAACCAAACAGAAAAATAATTATAGAATGGCTCTTCTTCAATAAGTCCATTGTTGACTAACTTTTTTGTCAGAATTTCTGACTTTTCTATTGGAAAGTTCACATCACCTGTATTTGCTAACATTTTATATGCTAGAACTGCTTTTTCTGAAACATTTTTATACCACTTTTCACTGTTTATACAACCATCTTCTAAATTTTCTTGAAACTCTTCTTCAAGTCCAATCAGATATTGTTGAAATGTATCAAGCCACAAATCTGGATCACTGCTGAACACATTTTTTGTGTTTGAAATACTGTTATGAAATTCTCTTATCATATGTTGATGAACTGGATAATCAACATCTTTTGTTACTGTACTGAAACTATAAAATCCAAAATATTTTTCATGTATATTTAGATATTTATAGTCAGAACAATTTCTTGGTAAAAACTCAGGTATATTCAAACCAAATTTAAGTTGATAAGCATAAAAAATTCCCAAAAGTACACCAAAAATAAATATTATTAAGACACTAATTTGAAAAAGGCGATTTAGAATAATATCTGCAGGCTTCAGTTTACTTTTATGATGGTCCTGTAAAAGAAATAAGAACAATTAAATTAATAACAAGGTATTCGCCAATAAGTAAACTTACTCCATTATCATTAGTTTCACAACAACACTCTGTCATTGTTTTTGTGAGAGGCTGTCTTTTTTCTGTATGTTTTTTCAAATTTTCTTGTCGATTCATATAATTTTTAACTGAAAAAATTATCATAACATTCAAAAACATGCAAATATAAAATCGTATTTTAAAATATTTCACGGATTATTAAAAACAATTTACCTATGTTATTATATGCCTGCTTTCTTCTTTGATCAATTGACAGAATTGCTGGAAACACAATCAATACTGATATCACATTGAAAATTGTTAAAATAGTACATTGAAGAACAGCTGCCTTTATTGCTGGAGCAGGCAACAAAACACAAGCAACAAAGCTGGCAGCAAGATACAAATTATGTGCAAGAATACTTGGTGTACACTGTCTTATTGTTTGCTTTGTATCTTTTGTAACTTTATAATGATGTAAAAGGGTCCAAATATCCCGTAATGATAAACCAATGCACAGATATGGAACAACCTATGAAAACACGCGTCAGCAATTAGGTTTTTCAGTTTTTATACATATACATACACACACGCACACAAACACACACACATATATATAAACGGATCTAATATGGATTATAACATCATAAAGATAAGGATAAAAAGGCTCATATGACTTAAAAATTTATAACAATAGAATACACTCACTTGGATTGTAAGAACATTTAATGGAATACCAAGTAAAGAACTAAAGCCTAATCCAGCAATGGTATTCAAAATAAGCATGACAACACCAAAAACAGCAATGTACTGTCCCATAAACATACAGTACACTAACTAAAAACCAAATTTATTTATTAATATTTGTAAAGAACAATAAAAACATATATAAACAATAATAACTAAATTGCATGACTTACTAATAAACTTAGAACAATAGCAAGTTTTATAACGTGAATGTTGGTATGTTGCTTCAATGATTCATTTAATGTCGCCATTGAAAATGGAAAACTTGGATAATTACTGTATGATGATTGCAGTCTTTTTACTTCCTGAAAATCGGTCATTTCGTTATTAAAATTGAAATACTTGAAAACCGAATTACAAATAGTTTTAAATCTACCTGAGCAAATCGTTTTTGCCATGTATCTAGAATCAAGGATGCTTTATCTTGACTCCAACCAATGTGATGTACTTTGTACGTATCTGATAAAAAATCAAATAATTCACGATCACCCATCAATTGAATAACAGTTTGTAAAGCATTAGCTCTTTTGATATGCTGAGTTTTATTCTTAACTATTCCACCAATAATCAACTCTTCTCTCCAATGCATATAATTACTAGCATAGCCGTGACATCCTCCAGTCATAATTGCTCCTAAGTCAGGAATCTAAAATATTCATATAATTGAAAATACCAACAATAAAATATCATTCGCTTTTTCTACAATATTTACAGAGATTTAAAACGGTATTTAATAACTGTAAATGTCTTAAAAATACATTTCAATTAAAAGAAAGCATTTCTAAAAATATAATTTAAACAATTACGAATATATTTACGAAAATATTTCTTAACACGTTCGCGGACAGTAAAAAATTCTGATATCCGAAATTCGATTAGACACATTTTGTAAGAGTAGTCAGAATATTACTTTTTAATAGTTATATACAATTAATTAAAAAATTAAGGATATATAAATTTCAATGAATAATAATTGGCTTTAAAATTTAATGCCATAGCATTCATGTCCGCGAACGTGTTAAATAATAAAAACTGATTTATCACATTTTAACAATAATTTATATTCAATGTGTATATAAAAATTGTCAATTAAATAAAAAATATTATCGTTCAGTACACAAATGTGTTTTAAAAAAATAAATGCATTTACGATTTTATTGAAAAAGATCTAACAAACCTCTTTACTATGCTTATTCGGGGCAGTTTCTGGGCAATCTGCATCGTTTGGATCAAGACATGGCTTATATTGATATCCAGTTGTAATTCCAGATTTATTTAAAAATTCCTCCAAAGCATCAAAATTAAAAGTAAATTGATTATCGTCTTTAATTTTTTTAACAAGTTCTTGTGGATTTAAATTCATCCATTTAACACGATTTTCGATTTTACTAAACAAAGTGATCAGAACGAAAATTAGAAATTAAATTAAAAATGAATCAAAAAATATTATTTAATGTATTTCATTTATAAATTACTTCCTGTTTTACAATAAATAGAAATGATAAATGACAACAGAAAAAATGTATTACTCATAAAACTTACGGTATTTTTACAGAATAATCAGGACCAAGTAATTTTGAACCTTCCCAAAAACAATCTAAAGGTGTAATAATATAACAAGGTGATATGTTTTCAAATATTTGGTCAATAAAATAAACATCGAATAGTGGAAAAGTTGCAGTTTGGCACAAATCTTTTAATCTCCATGTTCTAAAAAAAAATACGTATGTATTGTTGAAATATAATAACAAGGGTGTTTATTTTATACGAATTTATAATCAACAAATATCCGTGTGAACTGTTATAAATAAATAAATATATATATACATATGTCACTTACACATCAAATAGTTGAACAGTAACTTGAGATGCTTTTTTCAGGACATTTAGATGAGCTAAAAGAGCTTCACGACGTAAAACACTGGAATCTTCATCTGCCGAATCTTCATTATCTGCTACCTGTATAACCATTAAATTGTTCCATGACTCAACTTCTCCTAAATGTGAAATTGTATAACTCAATTCACTTTCAATCCGACCTGCATCTATGAATTACAAATATGTTAAAAATGATTTAAGTGTACACGACGCATTTTCAAACATTTACCTGGAAGCCAAAGTTTATCTATTCGTACAGTAAGCTGACTCGATTTGAGGCCCACGCTGAAAGTGGCAACGATTAGAAGCCATACAAATAATACTTTGCCCGCATGTGCTAGCAAGAAACGACCTAAAATATCAAGCCGTCGATGGCAAGCCTCACGCAGGCACAAACCTCCACCAAGTGCTCGACCCTAGACGAAAATAATAATAATATTAAAAATAATTCACTCGATATGAATGAAATTGTAAATAAAATAAAATTAAAAAATGAATTATAATAATCTTGAAACTAATTACACCTTATAAAAAATCTGAATATATTTGAAAATAATTAAAGTCAATAACAAATATGTTTCCTGTGAATATAAATATTCACAAGAATTTTTATTTATTTTCAATTTCATGGTAACTAATTTACATTCGAAATTTGTATGATTTTTTAGAATTTATTTTAAATATACTGGTTGTTAAAATGAAATTGGTTTTATATTTTTAAATTAAACATTTTTTTTACTAAAACTGAGATAATTCATAAATAAATCTTATTCTATCAACAATATTATATATTAATATAATTGAAAGCGTCATTTCACACTAAAAATAAACAAGAAAAAATGATTGGCATAGAGCTTTAATTAACTTAATTCCTGCAAATCACCTTAATAAACGATGACAACTTAATAATGTAAAAACAATACATACTTTGAAAATGTTTATAAATTAAATACATTTGTGAATGGTCACTAATTGGAACCAATTCGGAAATTGATTGATCTACCTTTTTCAAGTTTCGTTTGCAACAAAAACTATTATATTTATTTTCATATTAAATAATAAATTATATTAGTTTTCCATTTGTGCTAAATATGCATCAAATGCAAAGCAGATATCTCATGTAAAAATTTTGATTTTTTCAAGATTATAATTTTATGTATATACATAAATTATTAGTTAGTCTTTGTAATCCTCGGAAGTCCAAGTTTTACTAATACTTGAAATTAGGCTGTTTACTTAAATTTATAAGAGATGCAAAATACCAAAAGAGAGTTTTAATAATTTCTAATACAAATAAAAATTTATAAAAAAATAATTATATTATTATGTGATTATATGAAAATGTTACATATTTTTTTTGCTATTCTTTGATTAACACTACATTTTATTTATGCTCTTCTCTTATTATTGTCACATGCCTTATATACTCTTAAATCAGTTTGAATGAAAATAACGTACACACGATCATACGTATGCTAATGAAAAAAGTAAACAAATTACATTAAGTAACTTTCTCATTGATACTGAATTACTACTTTGATAGGAGCTTCTATTAGGTCGATATCACATCGAGTGAGACCTGAGATCCTCCAATGAGCCATCGAACAGTCAAACGATATGCTTGTTACTTGACACATAACAATAGATTTTCGGACAATTTGACCGATTTGGAAGTTATTTATGTTCAGTGCCTTACCTTTATATGTGTGTGTGTGTGTGTTTATGGATGTATGTTGCGTGTGTGTGTATGCGTTACCGTCGTCCAAACACAACCGGCTGGTTGGTCGTCTGATCTACCGGCTGTTCATACGCTTTGGCTCTGACAGCGAAAGGTTTTAGCATCTCTGTCGGTCCTATATACCGAACGCAATACATAACATTGATAGTTTGCTTGACTCAGGTATATACAGTGTAGGTAGAATCGTTCCTAGAAATATGTACGATGGGTGGTCTCCCTGTTTCTAAATTCTTATTTATTCTTCACTACGCAATATTACATTATTGCTATTTTTTTTAAAACGTAAATGTACTATCTATCTATCTACATATGAATGTGTGTATATGTATGTATGAGTGTATATATATATATATATATATATATATATATATATATATATAATCAGAATACATTGTTAAAATACTAAGAAAATTCTAAATGAAAAATCATACAAACAACTGCATTGACATCAACAATGTTTTCAATTCTTATAACTCTGTTGGTTTATATTTTAAATGATTTATTGTAAATATATGAAAGAATAACTATTCTAAACTTATTTTAAACAATTGTTCTTATTTATGTAATACGTTTTAAATTAAGTAATTAAATAAGATAAAATAGCTATGTATATCAAAGAATTTATTAAGAAATACATTGGGTAAAAAATACTTGTTATTTCTTCATTAGAAAAAAGTCATTAACTTAGTACCCATTGCAGTACTTGACTAATTGAAAATATATTATAAATTATTTAGATAAATGAAATCATTTTATATACTAATGAATCTGATTTAAAATTAATATTAATAAATAAAAAAGGATATTAATTATATATATATATATATATATATATATATATATATATATATATATATATATAATTTGTGTGTGTGTATTGAATTGTATCTCAGATCGTTAGAGAATTTAAATTACTTAATGAAATATATTATCTAAATTAAATATAGAAATATTTAAATTGACTAAGTCATTAAATAAAATAATATCTGTATATTAATCGCATTCTTCAGATTGGAATCTTTATTGGAAAGTAACGAATTAAATAAAAATAATTCTATAAAAATGGTTATGAAATTAACGAATGAAATTTAAAAATTAAAATATACGATTTGAAAACAACAAGACAATTGTCAACTTTTAGTGATCGGTATTATTTAAAAATAGAAATTAAAAAAATATTTCTTTTTCTAGATAAACCAATCGATAAAAAAACATAAAAATATTTTATAATATTATAGAACAAAAAATAGATTTGTTTATAAATATAAAATGTACAAATTAAAGTGTCTTTTACAAAATGTCTATTTTTTATAAATAATTAATAGCTGTTTTAATTACAGAGTGAAAGAATAAGGTCTTGTAATTTTTCTGTAATATTTTTAAATAAAATATTACAAGTCTGATTTAGCAATCAAATCTAATCACCTGTTTTGCTTCAAAGTGTTTCATATGTAATTAAAAAATTAAGAGTTGAATACGAAAAGTAATGTCGTTATTTCTATTGAATGTAAAAAGTGAAAAATGATTTTTTTTTGGATATATATATTTAATTCGACCGTATGTTTACATATAATTATTTGACAAAGTAGCATACTCGTTATATAAAAAAGAGCATATGTTTCCATAGATAATTGAATAATTAAAACTTGAAAAATACCGACTATATAAAAAGTGTATGTCAGCGATCCATATAAAAATTTTAGTTAATTAATGTACGAACTGTTGAACATGAACTAATGACCTTAGGCATAGTTTAATAAACGCGTAGTATAATCCGTACTAATATGAAATAATGATAAGAAAATAATCGTTGGTCATATATATTCGAATGAAGCCGACAAAAACGAATCTATTGCTGTATGTATTACATATTACTCGATTATATTGAATTGAGTGGACGTACATGGAATCAATATGAGTTTTTCACTGCTGTAGGTGTAGCACGTTGTCTTCTGTTATGAATACTTGATAGGTTTTGTTTCGTTTCCTTTGATCCCACTGATCTACCAATGATGCACAAGGGAGGTAAAAAATGTATGTTTAAGTGCCTATGTTGTTATAGTTGACGGTATTTGTCTGCTAATATCAAAATCAATTTATCATTGTCATACACTGATTTTGCTGGAAGATTAAATTCGCTCATAAAGAACGAATGGGTTAACAATTAGTGACCTTTTTAAATAACCACGTAATTTAACACTACGAACCATTCACTGTATTGCTGATTTTATACAGAAATTGTTAATGACTGTCTATAATAGTGTTTAATATTTTAATACATTATAAAAATATTTTTGGCCACTAAACATATATTCAAAAAATAACGATAGCATTTTTCTTTTTTTTTAAAAAAATATGCTTTTAATAACTTCTTTATTTTATTAATTTACAAAAAAATAAAACAATAATTGTGTCGTTAAAATGCTATTAAAATTTAATTACACATTGGCTATAAACGAATAATCTGACAACCAATATATTCTATTGTAGTTTTATGTGTATTCCATATTAATAACCAGCATGTATTATTATTTTAACGCCAAATACAATACAGGAAATCTATTTATGCGGAGGCATATGTCGCAAACAGAAATACAATTAGTAATATAAAGCGTGCATGTGTAGTAGAATGAAAATTAAGTTTAAGTATGTATACAATTTCACACAATATATTCGTTATGTATATACTATTCCATGCTTGTAGAAATATAACGGTTTCAAAAAGGTATTTTGTATGCTACCGTTACATTTTATAGTATTAAGGAATTGTTGTAAACAATACGGGCTGTATTTGTAATTTTTTCTCATCAATAATATTTTAATATACATTAAGAATAAATATTATTGGAAATTGATTACAATAGAATAAATAAAAAAATAAGTCATCAAAAATTTCGTACCACTATGTTGACAAATTCAAATGTTTAAATGAGATCAGAGATTAACACTCTGTGTTGTATATAATTCTCATTTAATTATATCCTTATTTATATAGTTTTCATTGTTGTATAGTGTTATTTAAACAACGCCATTAATTATAATATTAAAAACTAATGTATGGGGATATAATATAAAATGAAGTAGTAACTAAATGTATTATTTGCAAGTTTTATTAAACTGTCTGTGTATGAAATACACTAAATAACTTGGTCAACGATGACAGGTATTTGATAATTACACCAGTTGTAATAATAGTAAAACAACATTTTCAATTAGTAACGATTATCAAGTAAATCTCTACTGTATGTATAAATTTTTAACAGTATTATATAAATATTATGTAAAAATATTAAAAAAGAAATAATAAAAAAAAATACAAATACAACTTTATATAAATAAAATTATGTAGATTAATACAATGAATCCTAATTAAATATTATCTACGATATCATATCAATAATTATATTATATCACACACACAAATATATATATATATATATATATATATATATATATATATATCAACATTACATTTTAAAAAAGATGTTAATTACACATATATTTAACGACGTAGAACAAGTAAAAAACAACATAAGAATTTCAGAAACGTGTTAATTTAAATAAATAAAAAGACCTGATTGTCTTGTCACTTGGTACCGACAAAAGAAAATTGCTGTTAAGTAATACGTGTAATTAAAAAATTAGCTTTCTTGTTGTTTATGTCTGAATTAGTAAAAAATATTTTCTACATTCAAATACTACGTTTAATTGTTTGACAACAGTGGCGTAACTTTATGCAGATTTTTTTTAATAATGACAATTCTGATAAAAATTATAAACAATAAAACAGAATTGTACATTTTCAAGAATAATTAAAACTACATAACAATTAGAATGTAAGTTATAAATGCATACTAAAATATTTAAAAAAAAATACTGAAAGGTTTGATTTCGTTCTAAAATATTAATCAAGTAAGTGAATATATTAATAACATAAAATAATTAAATATCCACAAATTTAATCAATATATCTATTTGGAATATCTAACATTGATTGTGTTTTAGAACAACTGGTGGAACGTTTGAATAATTTATTTCGCAAAACTACATTGGCAAAAATGTTAATTATTACATAATATGGATATAGAGTTGCAATTTATATTTGTTTACATGTGTGTGTGTATGATCAGCAGCGTAACATATAAAAATTAATATATTATATTTGTTATTTATTTGTATAGTAGAAGTAGTGAGTAATATAATTGAGATACCAGAACAATTTTAATTGACGATACATTAGATTGCAATTTATTATTCATATTTAAATTGTAAAAAAATACTTTTCATCTGTTCCAGTTTTTATCTTGATTAAAATTTAGTTATTATTTTAAATATGATAATTATCATTATATATATATATATATATATATATATATATATATACACACTATTATTTATAATGAAATTTTTCCAGACAGATAATACAACATATCAGTAAATTTGGGTTAATCAAAAATGATAAACTGAATAAGAAAAATATCAGAAAAAAGCAATTGCATACATATTTGTCAATTGTATTTCACAAGTGTTTTGAATAAAATGAAATGATTCTCTATTTTTGTTCAATGTTTTCGAACTAAAAATAAATATATATATATATATATATATATATATATATATATATATATATATATATATTGTAAATATTTAAATATAGATGTATGTACGTATGTTTTGTATTCGAATGTATGTTATACGATAAATATTATCGTCAATGTGCCCCGCAAGTAAGATACGTTAAGCACGCTACTGCTGGAAGCGAACGGCGCATCACACAACATAGTAAAATTAATTATATGGTTCCTTCAATCGACCACACACATCGAATATCGCGAGGCGGTTTAGCCTTGCAGCACGTTGCAGCCGATATATAAGCATACGTGCGCCGCATTTTCTGTCCATGCCTAATGCCTTCATGACAGACAACAGGACCGCTGTTATATTTCAGTAATCAGAAAGATTTTTCACATACTTATTCAAAACGAAATGAATATTTTACAGTTTACTAAAAACGAACATTTTTAAGTTGAAAAACACATTTTTTTTCTTATATTTAAATATTTTTTTAAAAAAGAAAACGACCAGTAATGAAGTACTTAAGTATGAAATGAAACTGAACATCATTAAAATATACAAAAATTATGAACGATATAATTTATAGTTATTTTTTTAACTGACTTTAATACATTTTTTCGGTGTGTAATTATTAATTTTTTTAAAAAATCAAATAAGAAGAATGTGGAACATAAGTTTTTTTAATAAATTATTTCTTTTACAATATATATATAGCTTGTATTCATTTTATTATTGAACAAGTCTTTATTTGGATGATGCTTAACCCTTTGAATTGTAAACACATAAATATTCATGCATTGTTAAGATTTTTGAATGATTGGAATGTACATGGTCAGTTACATTGCTCAGGGTTGGACAATCATTTATATATATGTTTGTCAATAAATAACTTATAAAATTTCAAACTCGATTTAATATTAAAATGTTTAGTGTTCGTTTATAAAGTGTTATTATAGAAAATTCTTTTTTAAAAATATTTTATAACACATACAATAATTAATATAATTTGAAACAGGAAGAATAATTAAAACATTTTTAACAATAAAAAAGTTTGAATAATTGTTATAAAATTAATCCACTAGTAAACTTTTTTAAATTACTTTTTTTATAAAACGTCAACTTATTATAATATATTATTTCTTGTATTTATTATGTGTACATATATATATGTACATTTTCATATAAATTTTTCGAATGTTCTGTAAACTATGTACGTAAAAATAGACGTTGAAAGTGCTTTCAATTAAGATAGTGAAAGGTGTTACGTATAATGTTAAAGTTGTTTACTATCAATAACACTCTAAATGTGAATCCCACGATTAGTTTGTGACAATGATAAACAGCTATAAAAGAATGACAAATTCTTCACTAAGTGGGATTCATCACGCCTTTCCGTTCGCTTTCAGGGTGGGCATTAATGTGAAAAAAGAATACACCCACGTTACTTTGTATCCTAAAATATACATAT